>VXBJ01006463.1:99343-147782 GCA_013400055.1 Nycticryphes semicollaris | reverse complement strand
AGAGATGGATAACGGTTTTGCCTCAGCCATAATCAATCTGCCTGTGCATAGAGAAACTGAGTTTCTGTAAACTCAGGCTAACGCAGAGTCATGCTTTGTAAAAGAGAACGTGTGTGAGTTGTCTACGTAAGCAGTTTGCAAACCAAAATTGGGCAAAAATTGTGCAAAGCAGGGCATAAGAAGAAAAAGACCCAACCAGAACATTGTTATCGTGACATGAGCTCAGCAGGCGGACGGGAAGATTTTAAGTCCCTGAGTAGTCCCTGTGAGTCCCTGGCCAGTAGGAAAAAGGGACAGGGGAATCGGGCAATCGGGAAACGGTATAAACACTAAAAGTGCCAAGAGCAGTCTGTACCTCCTCTTGGGGGGGGGGGGGGGCACCCAGATCCGCGGCCNCAGCTGACCTGTACATTTTTAATAAACTTTTTGTGTCTTTGCTTCAAAGACTTTTCCTCTTTTCACATTCTATTAGTGAGCTGGTGTTTCTCACAGGCTCCTGTGCTCACAAGACCCCTGTGTGCACAGCTGCCCTCACACTGCCACCCTGCATGCACAACTGTACTTACACATATCCCTCCCATGTACCCCCAGGTGCCTCTTGGAGGACCCCAGGCCCTCACCATTGTTGGCCTCGCCCATCTCACCCCAATCTGCCCTTTGTGCTCCTCCTCCTCCTGCCCAAAAGGCAGGAAGCTCCTGGCAGCCTCTCACTCCATTCTCAGCCTCAGCCCTAATCTCATCCTCCCCGTGAGGGACAAAGTGCCAGAGGGCTTAGGTGGAGGTGGGCATAGATGCTCGGGGGACTCTCCTGCAGAGAGAAAGGCCAGCATGGGGCACCAGCCACAGTGACAGTAGCCGCTTGGGATGTGATCAAGGTGACTAGTGCCATCTATGAACAAGACTAAGGGACACCTCCAAGCTTTATGGCAGGGCAACCTGCTACACGGAGGGGCCAGCACCTGCTGTGCTTCTCTTCTTGAGGACAGTCACATGCCAAGAGCCAAAGCCAGCAGAGATGAACACTTTTAACACTGTGTCCCATAAGATCCCCATAGAGAAGCTGTTGATGTAGGGGCTGGATGAGAAGGCAATGAGGCGAGTTGAAAATTGGCTGAATGACTATGCCCGGAGGCAGTTGACCAGCAGTGTGTCCCAGAGGTCAATACTGGGCCTGGTCCTGTTTAACTTCTTCATTAATGTTCTGGATGGTGGGACAGAGTGAACCCCAGCAAGTTTACTCATGACTCAAAAGTGGAAGGAGAGGCTGATATGCCGGATGGTCATGCTGCCATCCAGAGGGATCTCAACAGGATGGAAAACTGGACTGGAACATCATGAAGTTCAACAAGGGGAAGTACCAAGTCCTGCACCTGGTGAGGAACAGCTCTATGCACCAGAATATGCCGAGTCCCACCGAACTGGAAAGCAGAATCTGAGGGTCCTGGTGGAGACCAAGTTGAACATGAGCCAACAGTGTTTCCTTCTGCAAAAACGGGAAATGGTATTCTGGGCTGCACTAGGAGGAGTATTGCCAGCGGGTCAGGGGAGGTGACCCTTTCTCCCTGGTCAGCACTGGTGAGGCTAGATCTGTGGTGCTGGATCCAGTTTCAGGCTTCCCAATACAAGAGAAAGTCCAACTGGAGAGACTCCAGCAAAGGGCCACTAAGATGATTAGGGCACCACTGCATCTTTCTTATGAGGAAAGGCTAAGGGAAGTGGTACTGTTCAGCCGGGAGAAGAGAAGGCTCACAGGCGCAATCTCATAAATACCTGAAGGGAGAGGGTGCAAAGAGGACAGAGCCAGGCTCTTCTCAGTGATGCCCAGTGACAGGACAAGAGGCAATGGGCAAAAATAAAACACTGGAGGTTCCCTCTGAACATCAGGAAACTCTTGTTTACTGTGAGAGTGACCAAGCACTGGCACAGGTTGCCCAGAATGGAGGCTCTATCCTTGGAGATATTCGTAAGTCATCTGGAAATGGTCCTAGGGTACTGGCTTTAGGTGGCCCTGCATCACCGAGGAGGCTTGCCAGAGGTCCCTTACAACCTCAACCAGTCTGTGATTCTGTGATAAGCCACCTCTGCCGTGGGATTGACTTCATCCCAAAGACCAGTAATCTGGCAATACTCTGGAACTGGGTCTGCTCCACCCTACTGAACAGCTTCTAGCATAATCCTGCCCATCTGGAGGTTCATCCCAGCAGGAATTGCTGGGATGTGACAACTTCCAGAAATTGTCAATGGGCTCTCTCCAACACCTGGAATTTTCACAAAACCGTGCACAGCATTAGCTTCTAATTTGTAAGAAAATATGGTTTGATGTTAGGCAAACAGAATCCTGAGGTGCTAAAATGGACATAGACAGTGCTGAGGGGTGGTGGCATGTGTGCACCACCTCGGGAAAGATGAAGTTTTCTGGACAATAGTTAAAGAAGACATCTACCAAAAGGTGACAACCCGCAGTTTCTAAGAACATCTTCATTGGCCTGATTATGCTTCATCTTGGAGCCTGCAGGTAGTTGGTTTTTCAGTGCCTGCAGTTCCCCTAAGAGCTAGGGGTCTGGACCTCCTTGTAACTCAGTTGATTCAGGATGCCCAGGGCAGGGGTTGAGGCACCATCCCTGGAGGCATTTAAAAGCCGGGATGACATATTGCTTAGAGACTTGGTTTAGTGATAGTTTTTATCAGAGTTAAGTTGATGGTTGGACTAGATGATCTTAAAGATCCCTTCCAACCCCGACAATTCTATGACTGTGGTTCATCAGAGACACAAAATGCACTGTTGTTTTCGTAGAGGTGTCACTGTTACTCCTGGACCTTTAAAAAGTACCCATATGGATCAGAAAGAGATCTAACAGGTCTGTGGTGAAAAACCACACCAGAAAGACATCTCCTTAGAGGCAAGACAGTATTAGTGTTTTGAAAATTCAATAAAAATTGTAATTAAACACATTGTTAATGTGGGTAGGCTTTTTTTCTTTCAACAACTGAGAGGCCAAAAAGGAAGAATTGGGAAAGAAGTAATCCTGAAAAGTAATTACAAGAAAGACAGTCCAGCATGTGATTCTGATACGCAATGTGCAAAATCCAAATAAAAAAGAGGCTTAGGGAATGTACAAAGTGCCTACATCTTAGGATTTATCTGAGATGTTCGGGCAATAAGATTGTCACTCATTTCATGTTGCGTACTTTCTGACTAAAGTGCTTTCTTCAAATCCGATATGTATAAACATGATGAAGGAGAGCTACAAAAATCATCCCTGGTAGTGCATCACTTGTGAGGCAGATCAGACATGCAGCTAGCTGCCAACCACACCTTTAGTTAGAAATTAAAGAAGAGTTGGCTTGGATTTCAGTGTTAAATACAGTGATGACCATTTTTTCCCACTTTAACAATATTTTAGACTAAACTAGGCATGTGGAGCATAAGAAGACAGTTCAAGGAGTTATTCCTTCTCTTAAACAGGCTCATACCCTTTCTGCCATGAGAAAGAACCTTGCACATCCCATGCAGCACCAGGATACTCTAGCTGCTGGTATCATGTTGACTTTCGGCTGCCAGTATCACGTTGACTAGCTGTTGTTAAAAATAGGTATTTTTCTTGTGCAGTAGTATAGGAAATGGTTTTAAACATTCAATGCAGAAAGACACCATCCTTCAACCTAGCAGATCACTCCCAGTATAGCACTTCTTGTGGTGGATTGCAAGTCTTGGCATGAATTTCCCTCATACAAGAAAGAGAAGAGACTCTGTCGTGGTGTGGAAATCTCCTTCGGTTTATGGGGACTTGAAAATTTCTCACTGACTTTTGTTCCAGCCAGTCTCTTTGGAATGGATGTGAACTGTATTATTCTTGATTGCAACTTGCAGATCTGGCTGTTTCATTTGCCTGGAGTGGTCAGGAAGTCTCACGTCTTTCTTCAGTTCAACATGTGCCTGTAGACTAACCAAATGGGTGGGAATCCAAGTAGGAAACTCCATGTGCTGCATCGTGCTGCATCTCTTGCACTATGGCATTTGCAGAGAATCTAGTAATCTCAGAGATGCCATGATGTGTTGATGACTTTTTTTGTTTTTTTAGCCTGAGGGAAGAACTGAGGGAAGAACAGTTATTTTATAAGACCACCCTTGTTTCTGCCTGCCAAGCTTCTGGGGCTCATTAGAAAAACCTGATAAACATGTGAATGATGTGACCATCAGAAGAACCAGCTTGTTTCAAGGAAGAAGAACCTAGTTGTAAGAAGAAGCAACATTTGAAGGAGAAATTACTCAAAGTTGTGCAATGGGGTACTGCCAAATTTTCAGTCTGTCTTGCTTCTTTTGAAAGTTCCTGGAAGACCTGCATCACCTAGAAGTAGCCATGAAAGGCAAAGTAGATTGACGGGGCGGGGGTGTGGGGAGGGAGAGGCGCAGGGTACAACATAGAAAATTATATTGGGTGGAGAACAGTCTTTCCAAACACTGTTGTGGGCTATTTTTGATAACAAAATTTATTACTAGAATTTGGTTGGTAGGAGTGAACGACAGATGTTCCTCTCTGATGCTGGATGTCCTTGTGCTGGCCTTGCTGAACACTGTAGGATGCTACTCTTGTACTGGCTGAAACACTCCTCTTACCCTGTAGTGTGCCTAGAGCAGAACAGGGCAAGTTGGTTAGGACTCTTCCTGCAAACAATCTCCCATCCTTCCAAACCAGAATTTCCAATTCTTCGAGATGGATATTGCAAACCTTTGCTCACTTTCTCTGTCAATCCATGTCAACTTTGGCATGTGCAGCATCCTTTGGCAAGAAGCTTCACAGAGTGACTTCTAAGTGAAAATCACATGGCTGCGGCACAGTGGTGACGTTCTGTGCTGCTTCTTCCTGTCCTTGGCCTTTCTTCTATGAAGAACAAAGTCAGCAAGCAAAAATGGAAATGTAATAAAAACTATTTATGAAGAGAAGCTTGTATTCATTACAGTTTCCTAGTGTATCACAGAGCTGATTGCAGTTGGTTGCAGTAAATACTTCATGGCTTAATTCTGTTTTCTACCTAAATACGTTGCTTCTGCTTCTGCCTCATTTTAAGAAGATTTCTGTTAAATTGTCTTTTGAGGTAATACTGTTTACCCAATCAGGTTTTTCAGTTTGTTCAAGACAGTCTGTTTCCAGTAAATACTTTTGTCTCTTCTAAAAAGATGACTTGTAAATTTTATGAGATGATCAGATTATCAGATTAGAAAATTGGTTACTTTTCTATAAGAAATTATGTAAGCGACTTTCTGTAGTACAAATGCTTGCTTAAGTTAATCCTGTTTAAACACATCTTTTTTCTTTTCATAATTATCTTTCAGTTCTGCAGAAAGAATTTGCCCAAATAAAAAAAATGGAACTTTGACTTGGTACTTTGCCCTAGGTACAAAAGGGCTTTTCCCTGATTGCTTTGTCTCCTTTGCTGTGCCTCAACATTTTATTTCTCTTTTAAAACCCTGAAACAAAGCTGTGACCCAAATTCCTGCTGAAATGAAAATAATTCAGCTCCCAGCAGCAGGAGAGACTTTTGCAGATGAGACACGTGGCATGTGGCTGGGGGTGTGTATGTGTATTTATAAATAAATAAGCCATGGAGTTTTATTTATAAATAAATACGTAAACAACCTCCAAATCCTTCTTGAGGGGCAGCAGCTATACAGAAGGGACTGGAAACCCCAGGCACAGCCCCTCAGACGGGAGTCAGGGATGCCCCAACTCACCGAGATTCTGCCCCCAGTTACCTGCTCCTGTGGCATCTCCCTCATCTCCTCCCAGAGGGGTGTGCTTGGGGGACACCCAAAGAACTTGTAAACAGTGTCCCTTGCTGGAACCACTGGGATGGCACCTATGTCCTCAATGCACATCAGCACTGTCATGAGGCCTCCACCACTCTGTGGGAAAAGAAGACCTCTTTTGTTGCATGCTCTTTTGGTGGGGAAGGAGGATAACTGAAGCTGACAAGGCTGCATGCCAGACTCCATCACCTGCTGAGTCAGAAGATTGTCTCTCAGCTGGCTGGTGAACACGTCTGAAAGTAAAAGCACATCAAACAGGCTTTTGCCACAGGCTTGCGGAAAAGCAAGACTCAGTTGGCTGGCCTGGAGAGGAGCCAAGCTGCTGCTGCACCAGCTGAAACCCTCAGGTCCTCAGGAGAGAAGCGGAGGGTTGTGAAGGGCTCTCAGGGCAAGGGGAGGGATCCACAAGTGTCATGAGAAGGACAGTCTCAGCACCAGTCTCTTGTCAACAGCAGCTGGTGATATGGTTTGGGTGGTCCTGGCCTGACCCTGCTGAACCCACAGCTCTTTCTTTCTCTCTCCCAGCACGGAGAAGCTGCATGGATGCCAGGGACAGCTTTCCAGTGCCTGGAGGGGCTAGTGCCTGGTTGGGTCCTTGTGTTGTTCTTTGTCGCCTGCTTCCCCATCATTCATCATGGAGGACTGCTCATGCCAATGACTGAAGGACACCCACCATGGTCTTAACCCACAAGGGCTGCCACTTGTTCCATGCTGTGATGTGCTTGGCAAAGGTTCCAGGAAAACAATGGTCTGTTTCCATTTCAAAACTGTGTCATGTCCCCAGACTCTGCCTGGGTTGTCTTTTTGGTGTCTCCTTGGGAAGCAGAAGCAGTACCACCTTTTCCTGTCCTCCTAGGAGCCACCAGCTCTGACCTGAGACACAGGTTGAGGGTTAAGACCTTACATAATCTACCTAATCTTTTTGGCTGTCAGGGGAGAGAGAAAATTATGAATGTTATAAGAGGTCAAACATAAGCCCTCTGGGTTTCTTTCTACCACTGGAGAATGATAAAAGTATCACAGTTCAGACAAGGGGATCATGCCAGACACAACACTAATTTCGCAGTTCATTTTTCCTCTTCCCTACTCATGTCTTCCCTTATGTCTTCTCACTAGTTCCTCACTTTCTGCACCTTCACCAGGGATTGTTCCACTCTCTAGAATTTAATTTTCCATATTTTTTTTTAACAACTATGAACAGAAGTGATAGCTGGCTGGTTTTTATTTATTCCTTTTTTACCAAAGGCAGAACATGCACTTGAGAAAGCAGATATTCAATATATTTGCATTTCCACTTTTTTATTCAGAAACACCAAAGCAACTGCAAAACCAAAATTGTATCTGGAAAATAATGTCCCAGTATTGAAAATATATGTTGAAAAGAAACAGACAACAGCTGGAGGCAGGAGAGAAATGAGGAAGGAAACTGGTATTTCATGCCATTGCTGGTGTGATTTCTATATCTCCCCAAAGTTTTCATGGCTTGGAAAAGAAGCCTTTTTGGGTTGGTCTGGAAATCTCTGACTTTATGGACAATGTTCGGTTTTTTCTTTACTTCTCATAACAGCAAATACTTTAGAGATATGGGTGCACAGGCAAATCACCTCATCTCAGGTATAGCCAGCAGAGCAAGTCCTGATTGCCAGATAATTTAAAGCATATTGACTGAAGCAGCCTTTCTTTGATGTATTTTGTTGCATATAGGTGCAATAAACTGTCCCTGGAAACATTTTGGGGAAGAAAAAGAAATGAACTGTGCTTTGGAGTGGTAACCCAAGGAGCTCTCAGGAGCCTCAGTATTTGTACTCGGTCAAAGCGGACTGATGGAGAAATTTAGGAAGATACTGCCCTTTTCATGAACATTGAGCACTCTGAAATAATCAGATATGTCTTGTGCCACAGAATCATTCTCCCAAAAAGAAGAGCTGCACCTGGGTTAAACTGGGTGAAACAGGTGATGGTCTGAACACAGATCCATCTGAAGAAAAGACCCTGAATGTAAATCCCTTTAAAATCACAGCAGTTAAAAGGTGAGTGAAATTTTTGTTCGGGCAAATGAGGTCCTTCACAATACATGTCGAATGACAGCGAAGAGCTTCCTGTTGAGATGGAGGAATCTTTAGTAGAACCCAAGGGATATATACTCACCTGAACACCCCGCAAAGCCACGACTGCTGTGGAGATATTTTCCTGAAGCAAGAATGTTCTTGTCATCAAGCACAGTGAGCATTAGAAGGAATTACAATCAATATTGATTGTAAATCATTTTCAGTCTCCTATGTATTAATGATGAATTGGGGTTTGCTCATTTCAGCAGTAAATTAATCAGCTTGGAGGGTCTGTTGAGCAGGTCTGCTATTGCACAGGTTAAGAGCTCCTCAATCCCCATGTTTTCCCCTCTGCCTCCTAACTAGTATCTTGCAACATAAATCTATATTAAGCTGTTGTAAGGCAAATGTATTCCCTGATATTTTTACCTGCTCATGTGGATCATGACCTGCCCACTGTTTGCACAGCTTGCCATACATTCTGTGATTAGGATCCACTTTGGAAGAAATACACCCTTGTCCTATTTTTTTTTAATTCTAAATAACTAAAGAGGTCAAACCACAGTACTGGTGAAAGCCCCAAATGGGCCCATGAGTACAAATTGGCCATTTTCAGGTTTGGGCTGGAAATCCCAGTTCCCATCTGAAAAGGCAGGTTCTGCTGCAAGCTCTATAGGAGCAGGGGGGCAAAAATCTCCAGGGTGTGTGTTTTGGGTGGAACTCAGCAAGTCTATGGCTGGGTTTGATGTGATACCAGTGACAGCCAGACCTGCTGGTCCTTGGCTCCTGAACTTCACTAGTTTGGTGGAGCAAATTGATTTTTCATGAAAGAAGCAATATCAAATGTTGGTTAGCACTTTCTCAGAGTTCTCATAATTTTGTGGGTGAAATAACATGAGCCTGACTTAGTTTCACTTGAAAGAGGAATGTGAAGTGTGTTGTTTGAAGGTGCAGTCTTAGGTATATATGTGATTTTTCTCATCAGTCTCAGTATTATGTTGCAAACCAACAGCAACAGCCTCCAATCCTGCATATAAATTTCTTGCTCTTATCAATCCTTTTATTATGCAGTCTAATGCCAAGTTGACTTTGATGCTCCCTGAAGTGACTTCTCCTTTTATTATTCAGAGACAGGTCAGGGGTTATTATACCTTTGCAAACACTGAGCTGCATGCTCTAAATTAAGCACAGTGTCTTCCAGAGTTCCACAATGCTGGGGCTGGTGGTGGTGGTAGCGGCATTACCACCACTCGATGCTTTGAGACCAGCTGTCTGGTCCCACAAGCTGCTTGGCTGACGTCAGTTTGGATTAGAGAGCAACACTTTATCCTTTAAACATATTATTCTCTCTGCTGAAAGGCAAGGGATGCAGAGGTTGCAAATTAATCTCACTGAATCTTAATCCACCCAGATTGCTAGCATTTTTATTTTCTTTGGATTGCAGGTCCTAAAACTTTCTGCTCTTTGGATCAGTGGGGGCATCTTTTACTGTGTGCAGAGACTTACAGGCAGAATCATGCAAAACTCTACAGGCAAATTATTCTACCTACTGGCAGGCACATGTAATAGATGGGGCTGTCATGCTGTTAGGCTAAGCACGAATATGGTCATCACACCCAATGGAGGCACTGATGAGTGGCTATGCTGGCTGGGCAATTTTCAATGAGGTGGGGAGATGCTGATGTCTGTTCCTTGGAAATCTTTGATCGCCCTGAGTTGCTGTTTCTGACTGTCCACCTCTTCAGTCAGGTTTTCAAGACAAGACTTTTCTCCTGAATTCTGGAGTTGCTCACAGGATAGAAATAGCTTAGTTCTGATCATGGGGCAACACCAAAAAGGACTTTGTGTTGACCCAGGTCATCTTCTTCTTGGAGTCAGCTTCATCAATTCAAATGGCAATACTCTGCCAGTCCCAACCCAGGAATAGGAGGCAGAACTCTCACACCTCTGCTTGCATTGCTCTGCAAGGTGAGAGGCATATATATAGAGAAGACTCCTCCCTACTAGGTGCTGGGCTGCTCTGCAGCTACAACCTGACAGACAAATGGCTTTGGCAGGTTGCAGGATTTATTTCTGAATAGTCCCCTTGATAAGGCTCTTTTACCTTTTTTTGTGGGCCCTGGAAAGATGCCTCAGCACTGCTTCTGGCTGGTGACATTGTTCAAGGTCCCTTGTTTCTACCTAATTATTAAACATTTAGTTGATTCTTCTGTTTCTGAAGCTTCTTTCTCCTTTTTTCATTACAGAATCTGTAGCAAGTTTGCATGTGCTCTTGGATCTATTTATGTGCATGTGCCCACACACATACTCAAAGGAGAAACACCTTCTACAGGTACGCCTCGGCAGATGCTGTGAGGCTCAGCAGCCAGGTAGCCCTTCTCTTCCATGTTAGCCACACTAATGAGTAGAGGCTGCTTTCAGGCAACCCACCTTGTCATCTGTTCCCAAATTTTGAAACTAAGTCATGACACTAAGAATTCCCGCCCTGTATAATGCTGCAAATATATAGGTCAAAAAAAAGGTGATATTGTTGGTTCAAAGAGCTATTAACGAGTAAACCTCTCCAGGGTAAACACAGTTGCCAGAATTTACTTTTCCTGTCTTGATGTTTTGGCTTTTTTTCCTTTAGACACTAAGAAGCTAAACAGGATGAGCAACAAAAGCTTGGCAAGAAATGATATGATGGGAGAGGGGTAGATAAGTGGATTTGTGAGGTGAGGAAGAGCTCAACCCCTCCAAGCTCCTCTTGCACATTTTATCAGCAGAAAATCACAAAGCTTTTAACTTTATTCGGCCCAGGGAAGAGGCTCTAAGGAGTACAGTCTCCTACTGCTTTCGCCTTTGACACCTGTGCCCAGCTCAAAAGACCCCTTTCCATTTCATAGCCTGCCTCCTGCCCTTGCTTATCCCCTGCATCCACTGGGGACCCCCAGTTCTTGACACTTACTTGCTGCTGGGTGCTCCTGTTCAGCTGGCTTTGGCCAGAGCCACAGGATGCTGTCAAGTACCCGGTGCTGGGTAGAGAGGGATCCTGTACAGGGCTGCAGCTGTCATAGTTTGGGATGGAAATGCCCAAACATTGCAGCATCTTGCATTGGCGGCACTGCCAGCAGTGCAGGAGCTACATGGGATTTGCTTGTGCCTCCAGCACACCTACCCTCCTGCTCACAGCATCTCCGTTAGGCACTGTGGAGAGGCAAGATATGGCTGCTAGTGATGTGCTGCTGGTGACCCTATGACTGGCCCAGGGGCTGGGCAATGCCACCCCATGCATAGAAGCCATGAACATTGTAAGTGCCAGGGGGCAAAGCCTACCCCTCACGGGGTCTGGGCTTCACCAGGTGGTTCTTCCAAGTCCATCCCAAGGGACTAGCTGGGCTGTCCCCATTCCTTACCCTGTCATCTGCACCCAGGGGTGTCAGGGCATGGCCCTCAGCTTGTGCTTGGCTGTTGGCCATCTGGTCATTGCATTGCTCCTTTGTCACTTGTGTTACCACCTTGACCCCCTGCAAGGTGGGACAGTTTGACCTCTGGGATGTCCCTGGGGCTCCAGGCACCCTCTGTGCCTTTCAGAGTGACTATTCCACAATGACAAACTTTTCAGGTCTCCTGGAGATGACCAGAAGGCATGTCCCATGTCTTGCCACCCCACAGGTGGAAGGCACTTCTGAGGGGGCAGGAAAAGAGTCTGAACGACTTCCTTGCAAGCAGCATCTCTGCTCATTGCTTGCTCCTCTCTGTCCCTCCAAACCCTAGCAGTATCTTCCCCAGTAGGTTGTATCTTTCTCACCCTGGCTTCCCCTTGCTGCATCAAGCAAAAGGGCAGTATCCCACATTGGGGAACTTCCTACCCAGTTGAGCTCAAATAATAGATTGAATTTTTGAGGATTGCCTCATTTGGCACAGCCAAAAACCACAGCAGTGCCAGCTGAGCTCTGCCATCTCCAGGACCAACTTACCCTCTGATATATGTTCATGCCTGTGACAAGGTCTGCTGGTAGCAAAATCAAACCTGCTCACCTTTTTCCCACTGTTTTCTCTCCTTGCAGAGACAGATAATCTGTTTCCACGGATATTGCAGCGAGAAGCTCCAAGTCCTGATGAACAATGGTTGCTTCCTTACTGTGTACCAGAGGCAGAGAGGCTCTAGAAGCAGAGATGGGCACTCATTTCCCCATGGCAAGGTTGGGCAGGTCCCCTTCTCCTGATCAGGGAAGTCAAAATGATGATCTAGGTAAACAAAAATCATCTAGGCAAAATTAGTATTGTCTTTTCAGAAGAGGGATGTGACTGAAGTCTGCACCATGAGGAGGCAGGGCAGGAAGAGAAGCGGATCCTCCTGGAAGGGAAACACATTTTTCTGGGCACTGGTGGGGAGGGAGCAGCCTTGAGCTGGCACAGGGGACACAGGAGCTCTGCACTGTATTTTGCTGTATCCAGGATGGTGCAGCATGACCCAGTGAACCCCAGTGCATGAGGAAGGAGAGCAATAGTGGCTCCTCCCCCAGACCAAACCCCCTGTTGTAGGTCAAGGTTTCCTGGCGGCTCAAGGTGGTGTTTTATCTCTGTACAAGCTGTCTGGACATACAGTGCAGGTCTGTATAGGCATGAGGTTGTTCACTTGTATTGTCTTGAAGTGGACATCGGTGGAAAGTCGGGCTCGATACCACCACCAAAGCTCTGATGTGACAAGGTCCTTGTATTGCTGTTGACATCATCTTGAACTAAAGATGAGAGCGGGATTTCTGCTGCCAGTTACCAAGAAGCCAAGCCTACTCAGGAATTAGGAGATGCCAGAGGGGCCCTCCCCATGCCAGGTATAACAATGGGCTTCCTAGCACCATTTTCCAGTTGTAAAACAACCCTGAGTTTTCATGCCAGTTGTATTGATGAGCATGTCACTTAAACAGCTTTTTTCCCTTGGGTACACACCTTGGCTTTCAACGCTTGGCTGAGCAAAACCAAGGCTGGCCTGAGCTAGCACTGGGGATGATCCTGCTCTGAGTCCTCTTCAAAAAGCCATGGCTGACCTGGACCCAGATGGAGTGGCCTTTCCCCATTCCCTTGGCAGAAAGGTTTCCATCCCTGCTGAACCCTGTCCCCACAGTCCATCTCCTCCACATCTGCAGCCAGCCCTGTACGTCATCATACATAAGAGAACCTTCCACTGCCCCATGATCAGCAGCAGGCCTGTGGTTTCTATGACTCTTGGCTGGCTCACAACCCTATACATTTTGTGACAAGGTTTTCCTCCACCTAATACCCCCTCATCCAGCTTGTGAGCAGTGTCACTAAGGTTTCCTATATGTCTTGAATATCACCATCATAGCTAAATGCTCTGCTGCTCACACCAGTGTCATGGTGGCACACCATGGTGGCCATGACCTGTGGCAAGCTGTGCCACAAAGCCTGCAAATGTCAGTGAGAAGACTGACAAGCATTCAGCCACTTACAGAAGCAACTCCTTCTGGTACCCCAAGAGATTAAAGCTTTTGTGGACTTTGGGGTTTTGATGTAAAAACATGGTAGGAACAGGTGAATACCAGCCAAAATGACAGTCCTCACCTCCTGCATCCAAGCCTTGGTATGACGCCAGTCATCAGGGTTGTGTCCATCTCCAGCTGTCCAGCATGGTCCGGAGCCAGCCCCAGCAGGGGAAGACTCAGCAGTGCGTGGCTCACAGGGGACCTGCCTGCACTGCCCAGCAAGCCTTGCCTCCGCAGAGCTCAGCCACAGCAGGGCCATCTCCTCCAGCCCCCAACTGCCCATCTCCAGCTGGCACAGCTGCATTCTGCCACACTTCAGGACTTCATCACTGGCTGATGGCACTCCAAGGCTCAGACCCTAAGTGTTTTGGATCACTCAACTGAGCTGTGGGTCCTCTCACCACTTGCGTACAGCACCAAACCAAAGTATGTACCAGAGCACATCAGCAATCTTGAGAATAGCCCAGCAGTGCCTTCCTCAGAAGAGAGACTGCAACATGTCCCATCATCCAAACTGATAGGGGACTAGTGACAGTAGAGTCTTACAAATGGTACTTACTTAACTAATCTTAAGAAATGTCCTGGTTCTTTTAAGAAACATTCTTGTTCTGTAGATCCTAGAACTGTTAATGCAATTTGCAAACTGCTGCTCAGCTGTGAAGCCCTGGGCACAGGCAAGTAGGACAAAGGAGAGGAGGGCAGAGATGGTCTCCACTCCTCAGTGATACCATTCCCCACATATAAGACCTTGTTAATCCCGCCAAGCCAAAGCTAGGGGTCCAGGAACAACCCATGCCCACCACACAGCCGAAAATGGATGGAGACCAGGAAAGCATCTAACCAACAGCCAGGAGGACTCACAGTACTGCCTCAGCTCACTGGGAAGCACCAGCAATCATGCTTGCAAAAAACAAGGAGCTCAGATGCAGAACTGCAAAGCAGACTCCTCATAAGACACTTTAACTCTGATGGTGATCAAAATGCCCAAGTTCTCCAATCATAAAATGAACAACTGACAGTATAATAAAGCCTCTTAACTCTGTTGGGGTACTTTCTTTCATCAACAGCCCTGGATAGAAGGAGAACACACATTGCGCGTCAGTCTGACCTGCTGCTCCAGGCCCATCTGTGCATTTGGGGGGATCGGCAACACTGAGCAAAGTCATCTTCTCAGCTTATAAAGACACATGGAGAGGTTGAGAATCTTCCATGAACATCTAAAAGCCCAGTTCCTCTCCAATCACACCACCCACTCTTCTCTCCAGACTGATGATTCAGACACAGCACCCCAAGCCCCAAAAGGAAGGGGGACCAGTAACACAGAAGAATGGAAGCTTGTGATGGCAAAGACCAACATGAGGAAGAAACTTCCCCTAAAGACTGAGGTGCCCTTGCAGAACCTCTTCGTCGCGCTGCAGACTGAAAGAGGAAAGACCCACTGCATCAGAGTGCTGGAGCTGGATAAGGCAGCCTGATCTGCTCGTGGAACAAGCAGCACAAGAAAAAGTAAAGGATGAGAGTTGTAGGCAACTCTCTTCTGAGAGGTACAGAGGCACCCATTTTCCAATCTGATGCACTCTCCAGGGAGGTGTTCTGCTTACTGGGGGCTCATATCAGCCATGTCACCAAGAGACTACTAAACCTCCTACAGTCCTCTGTAAAAGGACTGCAAACTCTGCAAAAGCCTCTTGGCTCTTAAGCACAGAATTTTTAATTTTTATCCCTATTTTTCAAATGGATTTTTTAATTGCTTTTAGACAGATAAGAGAGATACATTCTTTCTCCAGTAGTGACCTTCACTTTCAAGCGTGGAAGTGTGGATTGTGCTGTGGTGTTGAGCCTAACAAGCCCCCTAGACCATCTCCCTCATTAGCTGATACTCGGTACACACTGCTTGTTGCATTTCTTCCCCATTCAGAGTCAGATGCTGGGCCGAGCTTGCCGCTTCCTTCTGCAATCCTCTGCCTGGCTGGGGATGCCAACACCATCCAAACGTCCTATCAGCTGCAGGCTGTAGCATGCACAGGTCTCCTTTCAGCAGATGACAGATAAGCCTGTCAACAAGAAAATGCTGCTGCTTCGAGATCCGATTGTGGCTGTTTTTCCTGACTCACTCATGCCTTACTAGTCTCTGTAGTAATTTGTCCCAAACTGAGGTCACTCTAGGGGCCTCCCAGCCTGATTTTGTCAGTGCCATGGGAGAGGTGGGTGGTATCCCTGTGCTGCAGCACTGGCAATAGCAAGATACCATCTGCAAATGGTGCAAAGAAGGGTGAGGGGACAGGGAAGGGGGGCAAGTCTGCATCCCAGTGGTGCACAAAGCCTCAGCAGATTTGCTGAATCTTCTCTGAAGAGTCTCCACCCCCCAGAAAGAGCTGTGTCATATTCTGCCTGCTGGAAACCTCCAGGAGCACCTTGCTGAAGGCTCAGCTCCTGCTTTACTCTCTCTCCATCAGACTCAAGTAATAAGGGTACTAGCATGGCCCCAGACTTGATGCAACAACCAGGAGTGGCTGTAGTTCCCCCACAAGTCTCTCTGACATCCTGTCTCCAAAAGGAAGGCAAGCTATTTTGGCATTAATATCTGCTGCAAGGAAGGAGGAGTGATTTCTTGTCTTGGGATTCTTGATCCTGTTTTTCCACCTTTCCTCCTTTCCTTGCAGGGGAAAGGTCTGAGTCACTGCTCATGTGAGACAGGCTGGGAGGGCATCTGGCACTGCCTACAGCTAGTCTTTAGTAAAGATCAGTCATTGCAGCTTCAAATCTGAGTGGAATTATTTAGGCTTTCCAAAGAATGTATGTTTGCATTTCAGCAAGCACAGCTTGGCCAGCCTGGCAGGTGTCACCACCAGGAAAGGAGACAGGAGCCCATAGCATGCAAAGTTAGTGCAGGGTTGCTGCAGAGTGCTGGTGCGTGGGCAAGGAGCGGAGAGATGGCCTCGAAGGCCGCGCTGCCAAAAATGACACCCACAGCCTATGCCACCCCTTGTCATCCCTGCAGGGACTGCCAAAGGCTGGGAGGAGAAGTCTGTGGGAGAAGTGCAGGATGGGCAAAAGCAAGTAAGGAGGGCTGAGATAAACACACATAGAGATAATTGCCCTGATGAAGGTAACTGAAGATTGGGTGGGCAGAGATAGCCAGCAGAGAGAGCCACCTCTCACTATGATCCTGATGGGTATCGATTGTGCTTAGTAAGAAAAGACTTGTCCTCCCATCAAAACCGCACCCCACGGCTGGTGGGAGAAAAAGCCCCAGCTTCTTCCTTCTCTGAGGTTTGATTTCTTTTTTGTTTTTTAAAGAGCTCTTCCAGCAGTCATGAGAGGGACTGGGAGGTTTTGTATTTCCAGACAATGTCTTGTTACACACCAGGAGACAATAAGGAGAGCCAGAGCTGGGTGAGTTTCCCACAGGAGCTTGTTGGCAGTGCCCCAGGTACTCTGTGGTGCCTCACGAGCCCTGCAGGACTCTGAGCACCAACACCAGCCCCATGCAACACTGCCAGCCCCACATACCCTGCTATGCCCCTGCACCAGCACCAGCCCATTGCATCAATGCAAGCCCCAGTGGAGGTGGAGAGTGGTCTGTGGGCTGCATGTCCTTCAGTCCACAGAGGTCAGAGATGGTGGCAGATGATGCTGTGCTGCATCAAGTGAAAATAAACAATTTGTTACAGCTCTCAGCTCTTCCACGGTGCCATGAAAATATTCCCAAGCAAGCCTGGGTAGAAAAGGTGTCTCCTTTCAGAGCAGACTCCAGCCCTCAGGTAAATTACATGTTCGCAGGAGAAAGGATTAGAGGGAGTGGCAACCTGTGACACTCCCAAATGTGTGGAGCTGAAGCAATAATAGCCCGATGTGCGGTGGGCGAGAGCAGCGTGCCCGGGCAGCAGGGACCTCCTGCGTGGTATACATTGGGAAGAAAGGCACCCACGCCTCTTCTGCTGCAGCCCCTGGACCACGACGGGTAAACCTTCCTCTTTGGATGCCTCTGCCTTTGCACAGGCTGCTAGCAGGGGACCATCCCAGGTGGACAGCAGGAGAGAGCTGGAGGTAACTGAAGAGCCCTGCAGATGGAACAGTGGGGCTTCCCCAGGAGTCCTGGATCTGAAAGGAAGTTGTTTCTGCTCACAGGAGTTGCAGTGGGAGTGCTCAGGAATCAGGACCGTCCTGCCAGTGGAAGAGGTTTAACCCTGCTGCACCTTTCGGAGGTCACTGGAGCTCTCAAGATTTGCTGAGCTGAGGGACTCTTCACGAAAGCAACATTTTTGCAGATTGGCTGTTAGGAGGAAAGGACCACCCCAGGCAAGGCTCTTCCCCTGAATTTGCATGCTATTCTTGTGACTTTATGCCACAAAAGTGCTTTCTGTCTCTCTGCTTTGCTGAAAGTCTCAGTCTTAAAAGTAAAAAGTCCAGAGTTTTCTGGGGCCAGGAAGCTGCAGGAGGGCTGTGTTGAATGTGTGTGGCTGCTGTCCTTGGTGTGCCTTAGTCCGTGTCTGAGAGACCCGCATGCTCCTCAGGAGTGTCCTAGGAACAGTCTTCCCCTGGGGAAGGAGAACCCTGCTGCACAGCAGGGATGTCAGCAGCAACTGGTGATACAATAAGGGGGTTCCAGCCCCAAACCACAGCCCAGGGGGTTCAGAGGTTCAGAGTAGAGGTGAGGAATCCTTCGTCCCCTAAAGTGGGGAGCAGCCATGGGAGGTGAGGTGTCACCATTCTTGGGGTGAATCAGGTCTCTGCTGGGCCAAGCCACTGCCACTCCTCATGCTGGCAATGGCCTGTTGTGAGCAGGTGGGTGAACAAGGGGTGTCCCGAGGTCCCCTCCAGCAGAGAAGCAGTGCCTGTGTGATCCGCCACGTATCTGCTCCAGGGACAGCAGAGGGAGCAGGTGGCCTTCTCCCTAGAGACAAAACCACCTCTTGCAGCATGGGAAGCCGGTTCCTCCAGCAGAAGAGAGAGGAGACTATAAGGATTATCAGGAAAATGGCAGAAACCTGCTTGCAGTTCTCCTTTCTTTACCCGGGAAGATATTTTCCAGGGAATAAATAAGGTGGATGCAAGGTACCTAGCGCTGACATCCAGCCATGGCCTCTGCTTCCCACACAGCCCAGCACTGGCACAGGCACTCAGTGGGGATTTGGTGGAGCTCCTTGCTGTGGGCTCCACACAATTTAACTATTTAAGCATGTCACGTGACAACTGAGGCAGTCTTTCTGTTGCAAATTTGTTGTCTCCAACAAATATAATGATAGTAAGATGGTTTGTGGTAGGAATGTGACAAAACAGGTATTTCAGTATCCTTCCCAGGAGAAACACTGGATCTCCTGGGACAGTATTTCACTCAGGTTTGCCAAAGCAACTCAAGTGTGTCCCGGGAGCCCAACCAAATCACATTATTTGATTTCATATTAAGAACAAAACCTCCACGGTCCTGCAACTTGAAATTGGGTAGTTTACTCCTGATTAGTTCAGTTCACAGATTATTATCAGTTCAACCAAATAATCTATTCTTCTAATCATCCAAGCCATCATTTTAAATGAATCCCCTCAAAGACCAGATTTGCCTGAGACAGTGCATCTGTATACATATGCATGTGTTTTCCTGAACACAGGGATCTAGTAGAGAATGAGTGATTAAAATCTGATGGAGTTTGGACTGGCATTTTTCAAGATAAGGAAAATGAGCCATTTCTAGAACCAGTTAGAGGATTTCAAATTTACAATTGTTTCACTTGTTGAGTGGTCAGATTGATACACTAACAGAAGTGTAGTGCATGCCAAGCGAAATGTGTGCAATCCTTGACTTTTGTGTCAGTCTCTCATGCTCACCATGTTGACTGTTTTGCAGAGTGCTATGATGTGGCTGTTCATCACCATTGCTTATTTAACGTGCATCAGTGAAAAGTCAGATGCGAGCCCCATGGATGTTGTAAGTCCTGACTTCTCTCCCTTCTCTTCCTGCTAGGGCATGCAAGCTACCTATGCTGCCACGGTCTGGACAAGACCTATGGTCTTGATACATGTGTTTTCACCAAGGTTTGGTACCAAGGTTTTATTAGAGCTTTTGTCTCCCTGTGTTTACGTACATGGAGATTTATGACAGGCATTTTGTGGAAGAGTTCGGCCAAGTCAACAGATTTGGTCAATAGAGCTGTCGCTGGCTTGGAACTTTACTTTCATTGCTACCTTGATCTTCACAAATGTTGATTGCAACATGAAAAGCAACAATGGGTCTTTCTTTACCTGACCTGCTCAGGCAGCGAGGGAAACTCACACCTGCCAAAAATTTTAGCTGAAGTTATGACATCACCACAGTGTTGGTGGAAGGGACATTGGGAGGTCCCTTCTCCACCCTCCCGCTGACAGCAGGAGTCTCCACCACTGGCTCAGGGCAGTTACTGTTGGCTTCACCCAGCTGGTCTCCCTGACATCCTTTGGGACAAAGACCCCCACCTCTCTGGGGACCTATCACATGCTGTCCTTCCATTCCCACAGGGTGAAATTGTCCACTACCACGGGTACCCCTACGAGGAGCATGAAGTGATAACAGATGATGGCTATTACCTCACCATGCAAAGAATTCCTCATGGCAGAGACAACCCAGGAAGCATGAGCACCTCCCACAAAGCAGAAGCACAGGGCTCCAGCATGTTCTGCCCCCGTAAGTGCCACAAGAAGTTCTGTCTGCTCCAGGAACCCTGAGAGCTTTGCTGGGCTGGAGTGGGCCATGGTCATGGCTGCCTCATCATGGGCTGGGTTCTCAAGAAGATAACTTTCCCTGTAGGATTATCCTCAGGAGCAGAAGAAATGCAGGTGCCCGCCATGCTAGCCTTCTTGTTCTGAGAGGATCTGCTCCAAAGAAGAATGAATAGGACAGAGAAATCTTGCTACAGGTTTACCCCAACTCAAAGCCAGCGAGTGGAGCAGCAAAAAGCATTTGTCAGCAAAAAACCCCATGTGTCCAATACAATGCCATTGCACCATTTTGGCTCCTTAATGTTCTTCACTTGAACCACTGCTTCAAAATTGAGGGAGTGATGTCCCATTCTTGGCAGGGCGTCCCTCTACAGGGAAGCAGGAGGACTGGTGTATGAACATGGCAAATAAATGTAAAAAGCCAGATTTCTATTCAAGATGCTTTGTCATCAGCTGTCCAGGGTCAAAATGTTAGTCTTACTGTGAGGGTTTAAAATCCAACAGAAACAACAAAAAAAAAAGAGGAGACAAAGGAAGAAAACAGAAAAAAAAAGAAAGGCAAGTCACTTATATTTGAACTTTTTCATGCTGCAACCTGTGATTGCCCTACCATATGTATTCAGATATCCTTATGATGGCCTTGTTGTGGCTGCGAAGCTGGACCAGCTTTGAGCGGGGGGTTGGAACTGACATCTCCAGAGGTCCTTTCCAAAATAAAGCTTTCCATAATCTCATTCCCACTGTCTTTCTACAGCACTTCAGGCTTCCTGGTCCTTTGTAAAAAAGATCTTAAGTTTGTTCTAGGGAGGTGAGATTCATCTATATGGGTTAAGTGGGCAGAGGTGGGTTGAGGAGATGCTCTTGACCCCTCTTGACCTGTGTCTCTTGCAAGGGGGCAGCATGGTGTCACCATGTCATGGGAGGTACTTGAACTCTTCTGGGCTTTCACTGCCCCTGGGTCAGACCCAGAGTAACTAAGACAAATAAATGACACCATGAAAAAGGTAGTCTCCATGCAAAGGGCACAGTCAGTGTCCAGGTAGACTTAGGGCTTGGTTTCCTTCTTCCTGGGTCCAAAGTGTGGAGTCCAACTTTATTTTTCAGCTTTACTACACCAATTTTCTTTGCCCTGCCATGACCAAAGAGCCCACTTCAAAAACAGCTCTCCAAAGAGTCTGAGGACATAGGTGACCGTCTCCTTGCACTGGAGTCACTTCCCCAGGTGGTTGCTGGCAAAAGTGATATGTGGGTGTGAATGGTCAATTTTGAGAGTGGTCAGAGAAAATTATTCTCCTCTTCTTTCTTCAGCTCCAAAGCCTGCAGTACTCCTGCAGCATGGTCTGGTGTTGGAGGGAAGTAGCTGGGTTACCAACTTGCCCAACAGCAGCCTGGGCTTCATCCTTGCTGATGCTGGCTACGACGTCTGGATCGGAAACAGCCGGGGTAATAGCTGGTCACAGAAGCACAGAGATTTTGAGTTTCACCACCAGGAATACTCAGCTTACAGGTATTTTCTGCAAATATGAAGGGTGGGAATGTACCTGCTACTCTCAGCAATGGCCGTAGGCTGGAGGAGCAACACTGCTGACAGTTGCACCATCTCCCTGTGGGCATAAACTGACACCACCAAGACACCATAGGGGTGTCTACATCAGCCAGAGCCCTCAGCCATTCCCCAGTAGTCATGCCACTATTTGCTGTGTCCTGCCTGTTGTTCCAAGGTCAGCAATAGCAATTTTGTCGTATGCCCATCTCCTTTGCAGTTTTCATGAGATGGCCATGTATGACCTTCCAGCGACGATCAACTATATTCTGCAGAAAACTGGACAGGAGCAGTTATACTACGTGGCTTACTCTCAGGGCACCACCACAGGTACTTGGGAGGTGATCAGATCACTGTCAGTCGTGTTTGCTGTGCCCCCCTGGTTTGGGAGTGTTCTCCTGAGAGCCTGGACGGGAGGGTAATGTCCAGTCATGTCCAAACGATGAAGGAAAATAGCAGATAAATATCAATTTTTTTCTTTAACAGAACAGTTCTGAGCAATAACAGCCCAAAACCAGTTGCAGTGATGGCTTTTGGTGCATCCCACTGCTGCCAGAGCCCCAAGAAGGGCTTGCAGGAGCTGCAGCTGGGCTGAGCAGTCAGGCTGAGAGCGGAAATATATCAGCAGCATAGGCTTCAGGTCAAGTCACCAACCTGCTAGAGCGAGCTCTGAGGGTCCTTCCAATGGGCACACACACTTCGGCATCAATAACTCCTTCAGAAATAACAGAGCAGGGTCTGCTTCCTTGTCCCTCCTGCAGGTTTCATTGCATTTTCTTCCATGCCTGAGTTGGATCGCAAAATCAAAATGTTTTTTGCCTTGGCTCCTATTACCACAAACTCGAATATGAAGTCACCCTTGGTAAGGGTGTTTGACCTTCCTGAGGAGCTGGTTAAGGTATGTCCTCACCACATGCTCATCTGCTGTGAAAGGGAAGGAGGGAACAAGAAGGTCTTATCACCTGAGACATGCAGTGCTTGCACATCACTTTAATTTCCCTGCACTCTGTGTGCCCTTTGCATTGAGCAGGTACATTTGTGCCTACACTCGAGCCTGTGGGGCACTAAACAGTGTAACGTATTCTCCCGTCCAACCCTAATCAGAGAAGAGCTATCTCTAGATACTGTGTTTGGGTCTGTCCAAGGAGAAATCTCTTCTAGGAAGATCAATGCTCTTCCAAGGCCATAACCATTTCTGAAAAGCCAAAATTATAAAGCACAGCAAAACTGTAGCAAAGAGGACAGCAACTTTCAGGGCTTAGCAGAGAGGTGAAAAGCATCTGGAAGAAAAAGAGGAATGTGATCTGATCAACAACTTTGGCTTTCACAGCTCATTTTAGGACACACGGTGGTCTTCGATAAGGGTGAGATCTTGAAGCAAGTGATTTCCAGTCTGTGCAGCTACCCCATCTTTAAAAGCTTTTGCTCCTTGGTCCTTTATTTGCCTGGTGGGTTTACCAACAGCTTAAATGTGGTATGTATACTCCAGCTTACCTTTTTAGTGATCCAGTTTCTCATTGTTTGAGCTTGAGTTATCAACTAGCTGCCTTCACCTGGCCTTTTGCGTCTTCGATTTGTCAAGAAATCTGGCCATTGTGTCAGCATTTTGCCATCTGGCCATTGTGTTGGCCATTGCAATGCTCTTGCTTTGGCACCAGAAGGAAGCACAGAGTGCACATAAGGTCCTGAGTTCACATTGTCTCCCCAGTGGGGAGGATGCCAAAGGCGAGAGGGCAGAAAATCATTCAGTGCTCCAGGGTGTCCTAAGGTTTCTATTTCACTAAGTCATTTGTAGTATCAAAATAGGCTCTTATGGAACTAATTCCTCTTCAATCCACTGCTGGGAGAGGTGGACCCTCAGACTCTTCAGTCTGCCATCCCTTAGAACGTGTATCCCCAAATCAGTGTCTTTGCCTGTGCTCCACTGCACTGAACACAGAGTCATAGAAAAATTCAGACTGAAGGCGACAGGGTGGGGGGTCCCTGTCCGGACCTCACTCCCACCAGGGCCAACACTGCAGCTACAGTTTCCTTGGAAACATGTCCAGGAGAGCTGTGTGGTACCCAATGATGCCCCATTCACACAGGAAAGGGCTATTTCCTTGGGGCTAGCCAAGAAATTCAAGGTCCAGATCCTTTTACAAACTGCCCATGTGAGGAAAATTGGAGACAAGTCCACATAGAGTGCCAAGTAATAGTAGCTTGATCATGGATGGAGTCAGAGCTGGGCCACTGTGTGTCAAAGAAAGTGTTGGTGTATTTTCATAATATTCCGAGGAGGAAATGCATTAGAAACAGCACACAGAGCTACTGTGATGAGTCTCACAGTGTCTTTGCAAAAAGATCCTGAGCACAAGCTACAGAGTTTTACTTTGGATTGAAAACCACATAGACTTACAACATGACCTTAGCATCCCATGGGAATTCCTTGGCTTACTGAAGGGGGCTCTGCATCACCTTTCACGCTTCTGTCTGTGGTGTGTGTTTGCATGATGTGGCTGAGCTGTGTCTTCACAGAGCTAAGAACAAGCAGTTAGTGCAAATGCAAGCTCCAGCTAGCCTGTGTGAGTGAAAGAATTAGGTGGCTACTGAACAGGATCTTTTTTATTTCTAATAGGATTTCCCTCCGTGCAGAGAATAAATGTCTCCAATGGTTTCTTGCAGAGCCGCATAGACGTCTACCTGTCCCGCTACCCTGATTCAACGTCACTAAAAAACATGTTACATTGGCGCCAGGTAATATTTTGTGCTGCAGAACAAGACCACGTGAAACCAGCGCTCACATTCTCTTTTCTCAGCCACTAAGGACCTCTTCTCAGTGCTTGGGTATAATCCTCCATTGCTCTCCCAGCAGAACTATATTAGTGAGAAAGGGGAAAAATCACATGAACTACTAGAACAGCTGCAGTTCTTTTGGCCATGACTCTAAACAAAAGATGACCAAGAGTCTTTCAAGTTGGTGAGAGATAGAGATAGAAGCAAAAAAAACCAGCACAGGAGATGCTTGAGTAAAGGCTAAGAGCTGAGCATCAGTAGAGACAACTCATCATACACTGAAAACATGCACAGATTTATATCCTTCTATTGTAGACGTTGACTGTGACAGACAAAGGAAACTTGACAAAGGTCTGATCTGTGTTGTCTTTGAGGCTTGATATTGGTTCTGTGCTAGGTGTACTGTGGGTTTCTGGGGCTTCAGCCTCCAGACATCTACTTCCACATCTTGCCAGCCACCTGAGAGAGGAGGGATGAAAGACATGAGCAATGCCAAACAATCTTGCAGACCATGCTGAGATCTTTCTGGGGTTTGAGCCCTCCTCCCTAAAGACAATATCACATGTAACAAGTAGCATCCTCGAGCTTTGGCGGCAGGAGGGAGCAGTGTGGTTCCCCAGTCACCTCTTTTATTTTTCATATGGTCCCCTTTAATGCATGAATAATAAATGCAGCTCTCCTCCTTTTCCAGATCTATCAAACAGGGGAATTCAAATATTATGATTACGGTAGTGACAACATGCTTCATTACAACCAGGTAATAGAAATCTATTCTCATTTGACAGTTTTAAAAGACAAAAAAAAAAAAATTACAATGAAAATATTGCAGTGGCTGAGACAGAATTTTGTGTGATTTATGGAATTTACATTATACAGTCAAATAGGTTTGTACCTTTCGTGCAAAAAAGAGGTCTATGATGTCTTTTAGTGATGACTTTTTCACTCTCTGGTGAAAAGCACAGGAGCCCAAAGCATAGTCATAGAATCATGGAATGGTTTGGGTTAGAAGAGACCTTAAAGATCACCTGTTTCCAACCCCCCTGCCCTGGGCAGGGACACCTCCCACCAGACCAGGTTGCTCAAAGCCTCATCCAGCCTGGCCTTGAACACCTCCAGGGATGGGGCATCCACAGATTCTCTGGGCAGCCTGTTCCAGTGTCTTACCACCCTCATCGCAAAGAATTCCTTCCTAATATCTAATCTAAATCTTCCCTCTTTCAGTTTAAAATTGTTACCTCTTGTCCTAGAACTACACTACATATAAAGAGTCCTTCCCCATCTCTCTTGTAGGCCCCCTTTAGGTACTGGAAAGCTACTATAAGGTCTCCCCAAAGCCTTCTCTTCTCCAGGCTGCAGGAGTCTGGTGACACCAGGTCGTAATGGTGCTAGGATGTCTGGGAACAGTTTCTGTACCATCTTTTAGTATAGGGGAGAAATTCCAAGCAGCAATCAGGAATACTTTGAAGTTTTGTCTTGTCCATGACCTCCCAGGCTTTCCTTTCTTAAGCAACACTATTTGTCTTCCAGACCACACCTCCCTTCTATGAGCTGGAAAATATGAAAGCCCCACTTGCTACATGGTATGGTGGCAAGGACTGGATTTCAGCCCCTGAAGACGTAAACATCACACTGCCTCGTATAACCAATGTGGCATACAAAAAGTACATTCCTGAATTTGTCCACTTTGATTTCCTTTGGGGTATGCAAGCATATGAACAAGTGTACAAAGAAATGCTTGAACTGATGGAGAGGAGCACCTAGAGCCATACCAGTGGCAGTAACTGTTGGTTTCTTGTTTAACTTCTGTGGCTTCTTTTATTTTGGAAAGGAAAAAAAAAAAAGTGAAGAAAAAAAGACAGGGAAAAAGCGAAAAAGCTCATTAAACTGTTACTCTTTATTTGGATTGATATCATTCACTCAAGTGAGGAAAACAAGCCTATCCAATGTTTGGGAAAGCACATAGGATTTAAGTTAAATAGGTTTAAGTCCTTGCAGGAGTCAGACACTGAATCTCCTAGGTGCCTCACTTACTTGGGTCTCCTGCAACAAGCAATTTCAGTGAAATTTGGCTCCCGGTCACCATTGTGGGCTCTGGCTTCTCTACACTTGAGTTTCCAACTGCAAATACCTGGACAGCAGCTCAGCTCCCTCCTAGACAATACTGTTTCACGAGAGTAGGTGCGCTAGGATGGAACCATGTGGTGGGCTGAGTGATGAATCTTGCCAGTGTAACTTTATCTACCTTCAGATGACCTTCCACACCAAGAATCCCAACATTCTGTCATTTATTGCTCTACATACAGCTGGAAGGAGCTAGAAACTTTCTGCCTGGTGACAATGAAAAGGGCTCACGTTTCATTTCCATGAGAATTGTCCAGTTTGCTAAAGTAGGAAATATCTTTCTCAAATTCACCTTGATTTGGATAACAACAGCCTTGCTTGTGCCCAAAAGGGTTTTCAATAAGTTCCACCATTTTTCACCATTTTACACAATATTCCCAAGACACAAATGCAGCTGGAATGGTCACCTTTTGCCAACTCTCAGGAAATGCTTTTATTTTCTTTATGTGTGAGAGGAAAAGTCTGGTGGAAGCCAGTAATAAGTCTAACTCTGTTTTCAGGTTCTGGATTACACTTCTTAGTAATGTATTGATTAGGGGAGGAATTGTGAACTTGCCTGTTTGTGTTACTGTATTCTTAAAATATGCCTATGAGCAAGCAAGGCAAAGGATAATGCCCTCTTTCCACAAAGATGTAATAATAATAATAATAATAATAATAATAATAATAATACCAGCAACAACAACAAAACAACAACAGCAATAATAATAATAATAATAATAATAAAGTAAGATAGGGTCCACTGACCTCTGTGTGGTTGTATTGCCTTAAACATCTGGAGGAGTATGGGGCGGTTTCAGCACAGACATCTTGCCATGCACAGGCAAGGGAGAGATGCTTGTCTAACTCTACCCCTACTCAGGGATAACTTTCAGTGGCTTGTAACACTGACAGATGCCCGTGGCCCACGATGCAACTCGCATTCCCCACTCTGTGCCCAGCAAAGAAGAGGTGGGTTACAGAGGGCAAGCTGAGGGGGAAGGAGGGGTATAGAGACCCAAACAGCTGCTCTCCAGAGGCAAACTGTGGGTCTCAGTAGCACACTATCATCCAAGTGTCTAGAGGTGGTGGGATGGGGCTGTTGGTGCATGTCCTTGTAGATCATGTTTCAGTTATCATCAAAGGACTGGCTGTAAAGGTGTTTCACTTTCCATCCTTACCGCTAGAATTGACCACAGAAAAAAACAGGATGGGGTGAGGTAATTTCAGGGTGTAAGAATTAGGCTATACATTAGATATGATCTATCCAGAGTAATGGTGATTAGCAGCTCTACTTCGTATATTTGTAATGACATCTTTTTCTACATAATTAGTTATTTACTGCAAGGCTCTACCCTGGAGCAGCATTCTGACAGGAATGCACTGTGTTTGTGCCATGGATGTCAATGCAAATGCAATAAGATTTTTCTGTCCTTGCAGATAAAGACCCGACACTTGGCAAGATGTTTCCCCAAAAGACTTCTCAAAAGCTTGCAAGAACTTAGTTGTTTAGTTAAAAAATACTAATGTTTTACTTCTGAAAATGTATAAAAATTGCAGGGTTTAGTCTCTTCTCTTTCTGTCTGGGTTATAATGTCTCTGCCACTTCAGTAATTATCTGATATAAAGTTTGTGTTATGTTACCGTCATTCATTGGCTATCTCCAATGGCAGAGCATTTTGGTGAAGTTCTCTCTGAATCAAGCTCTGCTCCCTATGGCACTGGTACTTGCTTCCCATCTCCTGTTAAAGGATCAACCACAGTTGAAGCAGTGCATTTTGGAAGACAGAATGGCAAATAATCAAGGTGCTTGCAACGTAATTATGGTGATGTTCCATCTTCTGGGATTACCTTGATCAATAAATGGACTGAGTTACATGGCAAGCTGTGTTCATCTTGCCGGGACTGGAGTCCTTGCATATCTCAAGTCTATCAGGCAAGTCAAAAGTCATCAGGCATGTCCATGGTGATGGCACAGGCCCAAGGTCAGGTTGGGATACCAGCCCATGATGTCAGGGTCCAGATCAACTCAGTCTCTAGCCCTTAGACTTCACATCACAGCACCAAGCCTTTACCACCTTGGAGAATGTATTCATGTCACACCAGTGCTCCGTTTCTGTTCTCCACATGTGAGCAAACCAACCTCAGTCACACAACTAATCGTGCAGAGGATGGTGGTCATTCAACCACTTACTTAATTTTCTTTGAGGTGTGCTTATGCAAAGCCATTCTTGATCTGCTTGCATAGAGCACACAAGGCCAGAAGGGATTAAAACTGTGTCACATGCCGTTCAAAATACAGTAGTTGCACCATGTTTGATGACCTATAATTTTCTATCATCATCAGGGTCAATGACAAAAAGGGCAGCACACACATGAACTGTGGAGCATATGATCACCTGCCTTGTCCTAGTTCTGGCAGGGACAGGGTTAATTGTCCCCTGGTTCTAGCAGGGGCAAAGGTATTCCATCCAATGGGAGCCATGCCCAGGGGGAAGGCAGGAGCTGGCCAGAGGAAAGGGGGGGGCAGGAAGTCCCAACAGGGGAGCGGTGGTACCAGAACTGGGGTTGTATATTCCTCTCTCAGTGTTATTGTTGGAGTTTTCTTTGTTTCCCTTTGCTGTTCTGTGAAAGTGCCTTTGTCTCAACCCAACAGTTTTGCTTTTTTCTTCCGATTCTCCCCTCACGGCCAGGGGCATGATCCCGGAGGCTGCCACTTGTTGCCCACTGAGGCTGAACTACTCCAGGTGTCCACACTGGAGAGGTGGTGAGCACATCTACCACAGTGTTCTTCCCCCTTGAGGATTATGCACAGGCACATGCTTAAAGTGAAGTTGCATTTTGTAAGTAACCTTAGGATTGCTTTGGTGTCTGCTTTAAGCAATGTACTGGTTTATGCTGTTACTTAGAAACTGATTTCTACCAGGGTTAATCTAGGACAAGGTTTCGAATTATGTCAGATAGCATACTGCCTTTTCATGGTTTTTTGATCCTTAACAGCAAGCCCGATAACAGTTTCCAGCAGTCACCAGCATTGCTGAGTAAATTTAGAGTTTTATTCAGTTGAGGACCATGGGTAGGTAAGGGCAGACTGGGGAGGAGGACTGCAAACACACTCAAGTGGCTGGCATGTTGGGGGGTCTCGAAAACACACAGATCACACCAAGTGTTGTTTAGTTTTATGTGCTCAACTGCTCAACCAGTAGAACATCTGCACTTAAATAATGGAGGCCTGGGACGGACGCAGGGGTACCTCATCCAACACGCCCGAGATCCTTGCCCTGCTGCTGAAGAGATCAAAGCACAGCGGAAAGCTCTGCCTGTCCGAATCCTTAAAAGACAGGCCAGAACAGTGAGCGTGAGCGCTTTCACTGCCTTGCTCACAAGGACTCTCTTGCTAAGGAGGACTCTCTCGCCCCACGATGCCTGCATCCCCTGCTTGCCTGCCTCTGCCCAGGTGCTGCTTCAGAGATTACCCGATCCATGAGGTATTGAGATTAAATTTGTGCTTTGCCTCTCATCTGAGGTTTTCTGGTTGTTCCTGTGTCCTGCCTGCACCAGCTCAGGCATGGATGTGTTGCTTTCTTATTTCATTACAGTGATTTCTGTCATATTTCCTCTGTTATTTACAAATTTTCTTCTGAGAGTTCTAGAAGAATAGAAGAGAGACACAGTAACTGTTCTCTGAGACTTGTATTTTTGTATATTGGTACTTTCGGCATTCCCATTTTGGGAATGGGATAAGGTCGTGGAAAGTTACGGTTAGCCAAAATCATGACAAGATACATCTTCCTCCAACACTCTTCACAAGTATTAGTTGGTGTTTGTTCCTGACCCTAAACCATGCCATGTGGGACACATTACTGCTCCTTGAAGGTCTCTGATAGCCCTGACCAAGGCATTGGATAAGCTGACCCCAATCAGCTTTGCTTTAATACAAACAGCATCGTGATATCAAATTTTTTTTAAAAATTAGTACTTCTTTATTGACAAAGTTTGAGGAAGTTGGCCCAGATCTGTTCATGAACAGACCAAACTCTTCTAGCTTTAAAATACTCTTTAAAGCTAATTGTACAATGAAGAGAGATAGGAGAAGTACAAGTTCAGGGTTGTTCTGGGGTCTTCTCAACAAAGAAATGGAGGAAGAATTAGCTGAGACAAACCACTGGTGACCACATCTCAGTTATTTCACAATCAACATTTTACGAACATTTATGCTTTTGTTGATTCAGTTTCATTACTGTGTATAAAATGATTGCATGTACAATTCCAGGAAGGTGTTGTGAAAGTAATTAATTGTTTCATCAAGCTTCACTATGTAACTCTACCATGCGTAAAACTCCTACTAAATGTGTGATCAGAGATGCTGGAGATATCCCAGCCACACTGAGGGACTTTAAACTAGGAGAGGTACAACCAGATAAGCACTGCTTTGCTTATCTTCACGTTCTTTACTTGGGCAAGGTTCTTTTCCAAGGTTATTGCTAGGGAATCATATTTATCTGGCAGGAACTACACAAGAGTTGCTGTTGTTTTATTGCTAAAATCAGAATGATACTCTCTTTCCCAGTTCAGGATGTCATGACCAGGTGACAGCTAGTTATTAAGCATCTCCCTGCTTACCCTTGTGCCTAGCAAGAGGTGTTGGATAGAAGGTAACTACCAGCATCTTGGACATACAGTCTGGCAGCTTGTATGTGCATGAAAGCACCAGGGGAAAGACCAGAGCAGGAGTTAGAGGAGTTACGCAAGGACATGATTAACTCCAATCAAACTGGTAAACAATGAGGAATGTGTTGCTTGCACTGTGACGCACCACAGAGGTGAATCATCAGCAGAAGACCTGCACCTGTTAACGAAGGGACAGCAGTGGGGATACAGGACATTTCATGGGCTGTTTCTCTTCCTGTTATCCCAACAGCAGGATGTGTTATAGTCCTATGATTCCTCAAACAAGAACATGAAAGACACCCTGCAGCAATGTTGCCTAATATTTATGAAGCGTGAAGCTAACAAGATGCAGAAGCAAAATTATGCCATGGTAGCTTTTGACTCCTGAAGGACCTTAGAGGTCTAGAAAGAGCTGGCCCATGGGTCCAGCAGAACCCAGAAGGCATATGGAGGACTCAATAGCTGGCAATCCTTGCCTTCTATATCACACTCAGGAGACTTTAGCCATACCACTTGGAGACAAACATTTTGGCCCCTCTGAGAATGTGTGTGTGAGTGCTGGTTGGTACAGTCTACTTTGTTATAAGGTTAAAAAAAAACCCTGTTTCTAAATGCCCTTGAGTTTTCTTACATTAGTTCCCACAACAATACTGTAAAAACATCCTGTGTATGGTTATACAGCTTCATTTTAAGATGCCATTGTAGTCTATCTAATATTTGGTTATGCACCCTGCCATGTATTATGGCGTCCTGACATGGTAGGTTAATACTTGTGACTACAATTCTGTTAGGTGTACAATGACAGCAGTATCCTGATAGCATTGCTCTTTCCACCTAAACTCACACCTCTGTGTCAAAGTACCCAGCTGTGCTCTCCTAACTTCAAATAACTCAAAGGTCTTAATTTCTTCCTTTGACTAAGCTATAGAAGATTTTCTTGGTAAAAAGCGAGCTGGTCTTTGTTGGCAACCTCTCTCCTTCTTACCTGTTATGATAGGTACTGGTGATAAATCACATGTCAGCCTCAGAACTGATACACTACTCTGATAGCCTCATCCAAGGGCCTGAGGATGCTGGAGAAGTCTCTGCTGCCTTTCCAACCTCTTTTAGTACTTAGTACTGGTACTTAGTATACCTCCTCCAGATAATTAGTACTCACTGGAGGTAGAAGGCAGTAGACTTGACCGTAGATGAAGTACTAGACCATACAAGTAAAAGATGAGGTCTGTCTTGATGCTGTTGAAGGGAACTTGATGGTAGAATAGAAAAACACAAGTTGGGTAGGGGTTTCTCCATTCATAGGTTGTTTTTTTAACTCCTCTCGGGACACACATGGAACTGTCCTCTACATAAAGTCTATTTTATGTAGTAGGATTTTTGCACACATGGGAGTGGGAAGACATTTTCAAAATCCCAAAGAAGACACACAGGCAGAAATCTCTTTAGGAAGGACAGGCAGGGGAAACGAGGAGGAGGGGTCACCCTCTATGTCAATGATCAGCTGGAGTGCACTGAGCGCCACCTGGGAATGGAAGAGGAGCCAACTGAGAGCTAGTGGGTCAGGATTAAAGGGAGGGCAGGGGCTGCTACAGGCCACCCGACTAGGAAGACTGAGCAGATGAAGCCCTCTATGGACAAATAGGAGCAGCCTCACATTCACAAGCCCTGGTCCTCATGGGGAACTTTAACCACCCCAGTATCTGTTGCAGTGATAACACAGCTGGGCATAAGCAATCCAGGAGGATCCTGATATGTGTTGATGATAACTTTCTTCTCCAAGTGACAGAGGAACCAGTGAGGAGCTATGCTGGACCTTGTTCTCAAAAACAAGGAGTGGCTGGTGGGGAATGTGAAGCTCAAGGGCAGCCTTGGCTACAGTGACCATGAGATGGTGGAGTTCAAGATCCTTAGGGCAGCAAGGGGGAGGATACACAACAACCTTGCCACTCTGGACTTCAGGTGGAGACTTTGGCCTCTTGAGGGATTTCCTTGAGAGGGTTCCACGGGATAAAGCACTGGAGAGGAGAGGGGCCCAAGAAAGCTGATTAATATTCAAGGATCACCTTCTCTAAGCTCAGGAGTGATTCATACCAACTAAGAGGAAATTGGGCAAAAACAGCAGGAGGCCTACATGAGTGAACAAGATGCTTCTGGAGAAACTCAAACAGAAAAAGAAGGCCTACAGAGGGTGGAAGCAAAGCTAGGTAGCCTGGGAGGAAAATAGAGAAACTGTCCAAACAGCCAGGGATCAGGTTAGGAAAGCTAATGCCCATAGTTAAATCTAGCCAGGGACATCAAGGGCAACAAGAAAAGCTTCTATAGGTATGTCGGTGATAAAATGAAAACTAGGTAAGATGCAGGTCCTCTCTAGAAGGAAATGGGAAACCTGATTACCCAATATGTGGAGAAGGGTAAGGTACTGAACAATGTTTTTTTTTCTCAATCTTCAACAGCAAATGCTGTAGCCACACCACTCAAGTTGCAGAAGGCAAAGGCAGGGACTGGGAGAATGAAGAATTGCCCACTGTGGGGGAAGACTGTGTTCAAGACCATCCAACGAACCTGAAGGTGCACAAATCCATGCGACCTGATGAGGTATATCTGCAGGTCGTGCTGTAACTGCTGGATCAAGTTGTTAAGCCACTATTCATAATATTTGAGAAGTCATGGTGAAATTCCTGCTGACTAGAAAAGGGGAAACATAACCACCATTTTTAAAAATTGAAAAATGGAAGAACCAAGGAACTACAGACCAGTCAGTCTCGCCTTTGTGCCTGGCAAGATCATGGAGCAGATCCTCCTGGACACTCTGCTAAGGCACGTGGAAAATAAGGAGGAGATTGGTGACAGCCAGCATGGCTTCATCAAGGGCAATTTGTGCCTGAAAAATTGGGGGGCCTTTTACAATGGGCTTACAGCATTGGTGGATAAGAGCAACAAACGTCATCTACCTGGACTTGTGGAAGCATTTGACAATGACCTGCATGACGTCCTTGCCTCTGTATTGGAGAGACATGGATTTGACAGATGGACCACTTGGTGGATAAGGAACAGGCTAGATGTCCACACTCAAAGGGTTGTGGTCAATGGCTTAATGTCCAAGTGGAAACCAATGATGAGTGGCATTCCTTATGGATCAGTACTGGGACCAGTGCTGTTCAACATCTTTGTTAGAGACATGGACAGTGGGTTTGAGTGCACCCTCAGCAAGTTTGCCGATGAGAGAACTGGGTCTGTTCAGCTTGGAGAAGGCTCAAGGGAGACCTTATAGCCCCTTCCAAAGCCTAAAGGAGACTACAGGAAAGATGGAAAGAGGGGAGATTTAGATTAGATATTAGGAAGGAATTCTTTACAGTGAGGGTGGTGAGAGACACTGGCCCAGGTTGCCCAGAGAATCTGTGGCTGCCCCATCCCCGGAGGCATTCAAGTCCAGGCTGGATGAGCTTTAAGCAACCTGTTCTAGTGGGAGGTGTCCCTGCCCAGAGCAGGGGAGTTGGAACTAGGTGATCTTTGAGGTCCTATCCAAGATAAACCGTTCTGATTCTGTAATTCTGTGATTCCGTGAAGCAAGGTAATGAAACAGTAAGGGCTCTGGCCTTACTGGCTCTCAGGAAGACGGTGCCCACACACACGATCAGTGGTTGTGGCACTGCTAGAAAATTATATTCTGTGGGATGGAGTAATACATAGATGTTTCAGGCTGTGTTTCACAACTTGCATACATTTCATAGGCTATGACAGGTATGAACATTAGAAGTCACCCTAATCCATGACCAGGAAATGTATACTCAAGCAGAGCACCTAGTAGCAAGCTGAAGGCTCGGTCTTTTAGGTGGATACCAAGCAGTTACAGAAAGGCATAAATTGTAAGGTCATGGGCTGGAAGTAGAAAACAAAGACCTTTACTCTGTGTAATACCTGTCACTTCAGCCAAACAAGTTGCACAAGTTCTCCTCCACTCTGCCATCCACTGGCAATACACTAAGCTTGATGCTTTTCCAGAAAATATCACAGAGGTTTTGCAAATTGCCGGTTACAAATACATACCCTTTGGGCTTAAGGGCTGTGTGGAGGTTGCCTTGGCCACTGTCACTTTTGAAGAATGGTATAATCACCGAGTTCCTCCCACCCAGGTGGCTGGTGAAGACTGATCTCTCCTTGGAGTGTCTACGGAGAGGTCAGCATGTTCCAGAGGCCTTGTGAGGCTGGTGGAGTCCAGGTCCTTTCATTGCCCCAGGAGCTCTTCTAAGAGGCATTCCCAAGAGTCCCCTGGGAGTTTGGAAATGCCGCTTTACAAAGAAAACCTTTTGACATTTTTTTTACTGCAGCTGCCACAAGCTTAAGATGCAATTCCATAGCTGAAACTCCTTGCTGCACCACTCCAGCTGCTTTTGAAAACGTAATCCTTTGCAAGCATGAAAGTCATGACCACATGGCCAAGCAGAGGAAGTTATCAAAGATATGACCAGCATCGCTTAATTGGAGGACACGTGATGTGGTCCAGCGTGGTGCCAACGTAGCAGGCCTCTGACACAACATGCTCTTTTTAACACTGGTGATGATAGAGCCACCACCATTCACACCACCATCCTGATCAGATACGACAGTGGGCTCTGCCTGGTAATGTATTTTCCTCTGCATAATTCAGATTTGCATTGGAGTTATCCTGAGGGTGAAAATGCATCAATGGCTTTTTTTCTTGGTAACTTGCCTCTTGGTAATACCATAGAGAGGGTTACTGGGAATATTTCGGAGGACAGATATGTCTCACAGTGTGGGAAATGCATTGGGAAGAGGAAGAAGGGAGGTAGAGAATAATCGGACAGCTGGTTGAAGATTTACTACCCATGCTACTGTGCTGAAGTTAAGTTTTAACTTCTAAGGGCCTGGCAAAGCATTAGAAATCAGATATAATATTAACTGTGTATATTAAGAATAAATCTCTGCTCTGGACAGGAGTCTCTAAGGTGATCAAAATTGTTTCAGTTTTTTTCAGGCTACACTGATTTAATAGCATTCCTATGAGGTTCTACCAGTTCCAGTTCATAGGATCCTTCTTTTAATAGTGGCTTTCTTTTTTGGTGCAAAAGCTAGGCAATAAAGAAACAGCAAAAGTGTAGACATAGTGGCAGCCCAGCCAACTTAAATGTGTTCCTTATTTCAGATTAATTTCCTCTCTGTGAATTGGCCTGATGGCATTTTCTATAGCTTTAGTTCTTGCATTAGAAAGCTGTTTTTCTTCTTTTTACCATTAAAAATACAAAAATGGGTCTTGCCTTGTACCAGATCCAGTCTGTATGGAGGAGTATGAAGAGCCATGTGTGGACTCTAATGGAAGATGGGATTGGGAGTCCCCTTTATTCCCCCAGCCCAAACCATGATATATGGTCTTCAGATACATAAAGAACTTAACCCACCATAACCAAGTAGAAACAGACATTCATAACAATATTGTTAATAATGATAATTATGATAATTTAATAATAATAATAATATTTTACACAGGCACAAGATGTGGCTGTTTATTGCAATCCTGTTTTTGATTCAAGCACCTGTGATCTCAGCAGATGCCATCCAGCAGAAAAAGGTTATAAATCCTGAGACTTTCATGAATGTTGTAAGTCAAAAGTTTGAATTTCCACTGTCTGAAAGTTTATGGACCTTTAGCTGTGGGAGAGAGGGATGGAAAGTATGTTCGTGGAAAGGGCTCAGGACACCACACGTGATGATTTTGTTGAGCAGTGTGACATGACATTAACAAGCCCTGCTTCCTGAAGGATTCCTCTTCCTCCCAGTAGCATTAAATACAATTATAGAGAAGGGAGTAACCCCAGCCTGTATCTGATCAGACATCTTCCTGGAGGAAAGCTGTGCGTGGCTCCTCTCTTTCAGATGCAGCAGGTATCCAGGGGTCATGTGCAGGCCAGTCCTGAAAGTCTCTGAAAGTGGGTTTAGATGATCCCAAGCCATGGGCAATAAAACTGCTGAAATTAATCTCTTCCATCAAATGTGTGACAAAGCAACTATAGGGTGGCACATAGGCAGGATCACAGGATTTTACCACACTGAAATGTCCCAATCTGTGGAGTTTTCAGCATACATGAAGCTCAGGCAGAGGTTCAGGAGCCCCACAACAAATCCTACAGGGCTCATCCTATTGCCTTTCCAGTCAGTCCAGCTTGGCAGGTTCAATATGCCTTGCTGTTTGTCTGCCCCATGCACTGGCTCAGAGCATGACACGACATGTCCTGCCACCAGGATAGCTGTCAGTAAATCCTTTTCATTGTTTTTTGTAACATTTCAAAGGCATATGCTGCAGGGGAGCCCTGATACCACTGGCTCCCCTTTGGCTCCACTGGCACGAATCCATGGCTGAGCATCTCCTGTTCCTTTGGGCATCTTACTTGGGGTGGGTGCAGGATTTGGACAGACCATCCTCTCTCAGAAAAGTCCTCAGCTGATCCAGAGACATCCTGGGCAAAGACATCCCAGGCTAACGCAGCATTTCAGTTTTGCAAAGACATCCCAGAGGATGAGGGAGGCACTCCTCGAGTCAAATGAGCACTTTAGCTATGGAAAGCTTTCTACCTGGGTTTTTCTTTTCTCAGAGCCAAATGATCTCCCACAGAGGGTACCTCAATGAGGAGTATGAAGTACTGACTCACGACGGCTACTACGTCAGCCTGAACAGAATTCCTCATGGGAGAGAAAATCATAAGAATGGAGGTATAGCTCTATTTCACAAATAAGACAGAAAAAAAAACAAACAAACAAACAAAAAAAAAAAAAACCAAAACACAACACACACACACCCTTAACATTATGAGCAGGTGAAGGGATGAACCTTACCAGGCCAGGGGATTATTTATTGTTAAAGCAAAAATACCAAAACCATGGCACTTCACCAATCTACAGTCAAGGATTTAAGAGGCAGCATAGGAAAGTGTGTGTGCAGCGCAGCCACTGCCTTCCATATCAAGCAGAGACTTGGTTTTAAGGCTCACAGGGTGTGGGCATATCCTAAGAGTTCCTCATTTAATTTTTTCCCCATAAATTTGTGCCTTTGGGGGTTGAATGATCTCAGGGATGAGCCTGTACATCTGGGCTTTCACATGGTTGTTATCAGTGGTCACAGTGCTGGGCGTGTGAGAGACTGAAAGTCTTAGGAGGGACATCTGCAGCCCTCCAGTGTGAGACTATGAGGGTGACAACCACAAGATGACTATGGCAAGGATTTCTTCACCAGGCGATGTGATTAAAATGTATATTGTATGTCCTCTAGCAGTACAAGAAAGAGGCTTTTTTGGTCTGAATTTGGGGTGAGTAGACAACTTCTGGTTCAATGAAATGTGCTGTTTCTTTCACATCTAGAGGCTAAGCCAGTCGTGTTTCTCCAGCACGGGTTACTCGGAGAAGGCAGCCACTGGGTGCAAAATCTGGCTAACAACAGCCTCGGCTTCATACTAGCAGACTCTGGCTACGATGTCTGGCTGGGAAACAGCAGGGGGACAAGCTGGTCCCGGAGACACCAGTACCTTTCAGCTGATCAGGTTGAATTCTGGGATTTCAGGTGGGCTGCAGTGGATTATAAAAGCATGGCAAGCTTCTCTAGGCACTATCATTAACCTCTAGGCAGAGGTGGGTGCCTCCAAGCAGGCAAGCCAGAACACCTAATCCCCAGGTACAGCCTCCCCCAGACCTCCCAGTGATGTGCACGAGAAGGTTGGATGTACCTGAGCAGACACGTCTGCTGATGTGGTGCCAACACCTCCCTACAGCTGCCCAGCTCTGCCAAGAGCACAGGGCACTGCTGCCTGCAGAGGGACACTTATCCTGCAGAGACATCAGCCCTATCGTGTGGCCTCTGTGGGGACGAAGCTCCCCCCAGTGAGGTGCCTAAAAGTGTCATTGCAACCTCCCCTTCTAGAGACGGTTTGCAGAAACTTTCTCCCCAAAAGAGTATTTTAAACTGCTGCTGCTCTTCCGACTTGATCTTCAGAGAGCACCCCTGGATTTCCCAAGCTGATAAATATGCTTCCAGTAAAAAAAAAAAAAAAAAAAATAAAGCTAATAAAGGAGGTCTACATTTCACTGTGTTGCACTACAAGGCACATGGACAAGAACTGATGCTCCATTCCCTTTTAGCGAAGAGCATCTCTAGGAGCAGAGTTATTGCTGTAATCCTGATGAGAGCCAGCTCTGGGTCTGCAGAGCTGCTGTGTTATGGGAGGACTAAGCTGTTTCAGAGAAGGCCATGGCAGAAGGGATGCCTTCAGACCCTGTGCAGTTTCACCTAGCTCACAGGAATTTTCTCCTGGAAAATCAGCCCCAGATGTTAAGCCCTTCAGTATACGAGCAATGCAAGGCAACCAAAATTCACAGGTAAGTTTGCTCTCCTGGTGTTACCTGATAACCAACATACTACTCCTGTGTTGCAGCTTTCATGAAATGGCGATGTACGACCTCCCAGCCATGATCGACTTTGTTCTGCAGAAGACCGGGCAGAAGCAGCTCTATTATGTTGGCTACTCCCAGGGCTGCACAATCGGTGTGTTAGAAGTGGTTGTGCATCACATTGCCTGGACCACCTTGAAAATGTTATTTTTGGTGTTTGTAAACAGAAAGCAGAGAGGTCCCATCTTTGTGGGCTGCAGAGCAGGCACAATAGGTAGAAGGTCTCTCACAGTGAGAAGTCCCACAGCAGCCATGCTTTCCATACAAGGCATCTGGGAGGACCAGCATGCTCCTAGGGTAGTTAGAAAGCTCCTGGTGACCTTTGTAAGTTCCTCGCTGCAATTACAGCAACTATAATTCGGCCTAGAAAACCAAATTGCAGTGTTCCATATCAAAACCAAAGGCATTTTGCATGGAGTCACAGCTTCTGCTTTCTGATGAAATACAGACCAGCTGAGCCATCAGGAGTATGAGATAAACTCCGTGACAGTGATACTCTTTAGTAGCAGGTGATGGAAGATGACTGTTCGCATCACCTGGTAAATGAGACAGGACTTCCCATCAGTGGTACTCATTGAAGTGCCTCATCAGCCACTTCTAGCCATAGGAATGAAGGCATTGTCTCCTTTTGGACATCTCTAGCACTAACGTTAAGCAGAAAGGTGGCAATAGATCCCAGATTTCTAATGGGGGATAATGCCAGCTAAACAGATCTGGGTGAACCCTTGGAGTAAGCACCTGAAGAAAGATTGACCAAGTCTTAGATTGTTTTTCTGTTTTCTCAGCATTCATTGCGTTTTCATCCATGCCAGAACTGGCTCAGAAAATCAAAATGTTTTTTGCTCTGGCTCCAGCGATGACAATCAAGCACGCCCGAAGTCCTGTCATGAAAATGTCCTTCCTTCTGGACAGGCAATTCAAGATGTTTCAGGTAGGGAGCTACTCCATACTTTCCTGCCCTGAACACACCAGTGCTAGAAAAGGGATCGTGCCCAGACACAGTCCATAGGGCTATCCAATGCAGCAGAAAAGAGTTAATTCCCACTAATTAATAAGCACAGACACAATTCAGGTGCAGGTGCCCTCTTGCATGGTCACTTTGTTGAGTGTATGCCTCCCTTCCATCTGTGGGATCTTCGGGTGTTGGAACTGGTATTTCTATGGGGGCACTCGTTGAATTCCTGCACAGACCACCTGGAAATGAGCAGCTTTACTATATTGAGATTAATGACAATGAAAAATGAATCCAACACTCGAGGAAAGTGGGAGGGAAAGAGTCCCAAATACTGCTTTCTGTGGTGTGCATTTGATCAGTACTACCTCCTGCCATAAGCTGTACACATCTCAGTGAGGCAGGAGTGAAGGAGGTTTGACGTTTTTGGGGGCACCTTGTTCCACACATGCCCTCACTGCCCAGTTGGTGGGACAGCTCATGGGGACACTGGCTGGAGGCCGGCGGGGGGAGGCAATCCAAGGGAATGAAAGGGAAACACAAGAAAACAACCTTGCCCTTTGCTTCTGCAGCTTCTGCTTGGCAGAACAGATGCCACACTGCGGATGAGGAAGCTGTGGAGGTTTCTCCCTGAGCTCTGCAGGCACCCACTGCTGCACAAGCCCTGTGCCCACCTTCTCTTTCTGCTGGGTGGCTACAATGAGAAAAACCTCAACATGGTGGGTGTGCCACCACCCTGTGGCAGGGAGAGGGATCCAGAGCCTGGTGGAACTTGATAGCATCTCTGAATTAGGGCTGCCTGTCACTGTGACATCCAACCTGTCACAAGTACCTCTCACCAGTACCCCTGGGGTGCAGCCCCTGCTCCTGCTCACCCTACATCAAATCTGCTAAAGCAGCATCTGGATGACCAGGAGTAGTCACTAAGGCCTTCAGCAGAGTCCCTGAGCCCAAACAAGGTATCCACAGGAGCTAGGGGTGCCATCATTTGTTCTTCCCCTGGATCTATTACGGTTGGACTCGATGATCTCAAATGTCCCTTCCAACCATGAAGATTCTGTGATCTATCTCAGAGTAATTCTTTTTAATAGAAATTATATTCCTGAACCTGACTCAGCTCTAGGCAGTGTGACTCATTAGTGGCTATTTCGGGAAATGCATCATCTGGCAACTACTGTCCTCGCTTCTGTCCGTTGGGAAGCAATGATAGTTTGAATATGTTTCCTTGCAGACACGGCTGGATGTGTACACATCCCACTATCCAGATGGGACATCTGTCAAAAACGTGATACACTGGGCCCAGGTAGGTTTTCTGAAATGCAGGTGTTTCACTTGTGGGACAAACCGAGAGTCTGGTGTGTCCAGGGCAAGTGTGAGAGGTCAGGGATCTTGGACATTAGCATCTTGTGAAAAAGTAAAAGCAACAAATTAGGTGTACAGCAGAGGCACTGAATGGAGGATGAGCTGCCCCAGTCCCTTTAGGAACCAGAGACACCGAGGTGTGCACACTGGGCTGTGCCAGGCAGGACAAGGGAAGGGATGGGGAGGCCACAGTTGGATGCTGGAACCAGTTTGGGGCTCCCAGGGATCCCCAAGGCAGAGTGAGTCCAGGGACACCATTGTGATGGTGGGTGGAGGCCAGGGCATATGAGGAGAGGCTGGGGGAGCTGGGCCCACTCAGCTGGAGATAAGGAGGTAAAGAGGGATCCAGTGGTATGTCCACCTACCCACAGGAGGCTTGGAGACACCAGGGTTGGACTCTGCCAGTCTGAGCAACCCACTGGAGCTGCAGCACTGGCTCTGCTGGGTCAGGCTGGACACCTCCACCCTGGTGCTTCCTTGCAAAGACAAATTATAGGCAATGGGGAAGGCAAAAAAGGTCTTTTAAATCAATGCAATTATTGTGCAGGCATCTGAGTTTCTGCCCCTAGCATCAAAGTAATTCTTATAATGACTTTGCTCACTGATGTCTCTAATCTGAGGCCCAAGTGTCGGGAGAAGACAAGGATGATCCAGTTTTTGAAGGAATGCTAACCAACATGAATTCCTCTGGCAGCATCCTGCACACACAGTGCTGCTGGTGATGAGCAGGTTGTCAGAGGCACAAACATTGCACTGGGGCAGCCAAGGAATCACATGCAACACCCTAGTTTGTCAGCCCATAGCTGGGAACAGGCACAGAGTTGGAGGTCAAAGCATTACCCTGTTAAAAAAGGTGGACAGTCTGGCTCTATAGGTTTGCCACCTCCTTCTGCAACATTCTGTGCAAACACACTCTCGTGATGTGGTCCCTCACGGAGGCCAGGAGATGCCAGACACATGCAGTGGTACTCACTGGCCTCCTAGTGCAGATCTATCCTCTCCTTCCAGGTGATGAAATCAGGAGAATTCAAAGCCTTCGACTACAGCAGCGAAAACCTCGCTGTGTACCATCAGGTAGGAGGCTGCAGCAGCAGTGCTGGTGGCTGGAAAAGTGAGGGTGGTGCAGGAATGAGCTGGCTTACAGGGGTTGGCCAAAGTGATGGTTTCTCAGAGCCCCTCCTGTCCCTTCAGGAGACACCTCCTTTCTACCAGGTGGAGGAGATGCCCGTGCCCACTGCAGTGTGGTCAGGAGGGGAGGACTGGGCGGCTGACTGGAGGGATGTACGCCTGCTGCTGCCCCGTATTGCCCACCTCGTCACCTACAGCCACATCCCTGACTGGAACCACTGGGATTTCATCTGGGGCCTGGATGCTCCTGGGCGTCTCTACAGCAGCATCCTGGAGCTGATGGAGGGGTCGCAGTAGGGCAGCAGCTTCCCAGGGAGGTGCTGATGGCCTGGCCCCTCTCCCTCAAGAGGGACAGCCCAGGGAGGTGGTGCAACATCCCCTGCTGTCCCCTCCTTCCTGGTGGCCTGACATGCTTGTGGTGATGGTGCTTCCCACACATTCCTTGGTTGTCAGGGTCTGTCCTCCTCCTTGTTTGGGAGCTCCTTAAGGACCTGTGGCACTGTGCTGGTATCAGTGCTGAGGACATCAGGGCAGGCAGGAGCCCCTGCCCAGGCAGTGCTGTTGGAAGGGCCCCCCAGGTGATGGTGGACCTGTGTCCTGGGCTGTGTGAGGGCGACACAAGGACCCTGCCATGACCCCATGGTTGGCTGCTGAGTGGGTCGGGGATTAGAGCACCCAACCCACAAGGAGATGGGAGGAAACTGGCCTTGTTGGGTGATGCCATGGGGAGGTGAGGGGGTCTGAGAGCAGCCCCTGATTGCCACATAGACAGGAATGAAGGGTCAAACCCTTCTCAGGTGATGCAATGAGGGGCCCCAGATCACAGCCCAGGTTGGATGTGGGGAAATCTTCCCCCAGACAGGTCCCCAAGAAGGTAGAGGGTCTCCATCAGGTGGGGATTCAGGAATCAGCTGGGCCATGCCGGGTGCTTGCCTGTACCATTTAGTCCGAGGAGGTCCCTGGGCATGGATGCATGGCTCAGTGCCAACACTCTGGGAATACCCATCCTCTGTTCCTGGGAGCTGGTGGCCCCAAATACCCTGGGGCCAGGTCACAGGGCCACTGTCCCACCATGAAGCTGCTGCCACACTGGTGTCCCATGGCAGTGTGTACCACTTTCTCTGTGCAGTCCTACCCAGGTGTGGGGAGAACTCCTCCAAAATAAATGCTCAAGGGGATTTCAGGGCCCTGTGCTGCAGCTCTGACACCGCTGCCTCTTCCTTGTGTGCGAATATTTTCCGGTGGGACTGCCTGGTACCAGAGGCCAGCAGAGATCAACGCTGGTGGGGTGACCCCAGCTGCAGCTGGCCAGATGTGCAGGGGGCCATGGTGGGTGCTACCCACCTGGGAGCATCCCAGTACCTGCACCTCACCACCGCCACAATGGGCAGGAGGCAGGGGCATCCCGCAGGCAGCGCTGGGGCAGGAACAGGCAAAGAACTACCAGGCAGCCTCAGGGTCGGAGACCTTTGCTGGTGCCCACAATGGCTGGGAAATCACCAGCAAGCGGGAACTCTGGGGCTGGCCCTGCAGGGCAGCGGACTGCCTGTGGGGCCGTTGCCTGCCCCGGCAGTTCTCCCTGGCGCTACCAGGACACGTCCTGCCAGGCCAGCTTGGCTGAATGACCGGACGGAGGAACCCAGTGGCTCCTCCACCTAGCCAGGCCGGCCACAGAGCTCAGCAGCTGCCGGTGCGGGAGTGGGAGAGAAGGAGGTTGGCGAGGTGCCCTCGGGGGTGTCCCCGCGTCCTGGGAAAGGTCCCCTTTTCCTACCCCTCTACCTACCACCCGGTGATCTGCCCTGCTCACTGAAGCCAGGGNGGCGGACCGCATCGGGGGCCGCGTTTGCACTCGCCCCTTCGGTACGGGGTGGGGGCCGGCATCGGGAGGAGGCGCTACGCCGGACGGGGAGAGGGGCTGCATCGGGGAATGTGTCCGGTGGGGGGTGCGGCTGCACCGTGGCAGGATGGGGGCGTGGTACCTGAACTCCCCCCCTCGGGGCCACTCCTGAGTGGGATGAAAACGGGGCTGGCGGCCTTCGGTCCCCTGGGTGCAGTGGGTCAAAACTAGAGCTGGCCACGGGTGGGGGAGACCAGGGCAGGGGCCGGTCCCGCTGGCTTTGTAGGTGCACATGGGGTTTGAGGGGTCCTGCCATTCCTTGGGTGACCCTCTCCTCCCTTCCCCACAGCGCTGGGGCTGGCAGAGATGGGGGCCCACTGGATCCACGGCCCCTCACCGGGTAACCCCGTCTTCCAGCTGGCCACCAGCTACGGCCTGCTGGGCTCAGAAGCCACTCGAGAGGAGAATCAGCAGGTGGAGGTAGGGGGCCACCCCCCGCTGCCCTCCATCACCTATGGCAGCTCAGGGAAGGTGCTGAGCCCCACGGCAGTGAGCAAAGCCCACCACCTCTTTGACACCCTACTGGATTCCGCCCGGGCTTTTCGGGGGGCCGAGGAGGTGCCAGCACCTAGTGTTGGGCAGTACCTGCGGAAGCAGATTGCCCAGAGGGTCCCCACTTTGGGTGAGGGGCAGGAGGATGCCCAGCGGCTCCAGCTAGCCATCCTCACCGCCTGTCTCAAGCTGGAGTGTTGCATCAGTGGGACACACAGCATGGACCTGGTGGCCCTGGAGCCCTTCGGGGAGTACGTCTCCCTGCCTGGCCTAGACTGCACCTTCCCAGGGTAAGCATGGGGCTCCAGAGGTGGGCAAAGAAAAGGGGTTTGGAGGGCACCCCCTCCGCAGCAGCACTTCCTCCCACAGTGGGTACAGCAGCTTGCCCGATCGCATGCTCTCAGCTCTGCCAGAGGGCACTGTCCTGCTCAATAAGGCAGTGAGGACCATCCAATGGAGAGGGTCCTTCTTCGAGGAAGGGGACAAGGCCAGGGATTTCCCCGTCCGCGTGGAGTGCGAGGATGGAGACACCTTCCTTGCCAACCACGTCATCATCACCGTCCCACTGGGTGAGAACCCCAACAACTTGCCAGTGCCCTCCAACCAGTTGGANGAAGTCCCAGTGGGAGAGGGGAGGCTGGGAAGGCATTTGGGAAGGGAAGAAGTATTTCAGACCCCATTTAGGAGCCCAGCAAACAGAGCTGCCCAACCTTCTGCCTGTAGGTTTCCTCAAGGAACACCACCAGGACATCTTCCAGCCGCCCTTGCCACAGCGGAAAGCAGAGGCCATTCACCGCCTGGGTTTTGGCACCAACAACAAGATCTTCCTGGAGTTTGAGAAACCTTTCTGGGATCCCCAGCAGCAGCTCCTTGAAGTTGTGTGGGAGGATGACTCGCCCCTGGAGGAGCCCAGCACCAACCTGGAAGCCAACTGGTTCAAGAAGCTCATCGGCTTTGTGGTCCTCCAACAACCAGATCAGTATGTGGCTGGGGACATCAGCAAAGGTGCATCATGATTTGGGGGTGTTTGGACATCTGGGCAATGTGAAGGAGTATCTTGGTCATATTTGGACCTTCAAGATCTTTTCTGGGTCACTGGTGGCCCATGAGGCAGGGAGAGGACAATGCCTGGTGAGCAGCAGTAGGGCAGCAGGCAGCTCTCAGCCCCATGTTTCCTCCCCAGGCACGGGCACGTCCTCTGCGGCTTCATCGCAGGGAAGGAGTCAGAGTACATGGAGACACTGAGTGACGAAGAGGTTCTTGGCACCATGACATACCTCCTCCGCATGCTGACAGGTACCACCACCTCTGCCGCCCTCATCATCCCAACACCCCCCCAGGGAAACATGCCCCCGGATTTCTAGATCCCAGCCAAAATCCACACCGGCAGGGAATCCGCACCTGCCTGCTCCCAGGAGAGTGCTCAGGTCCCAGTGGCACAGCGCTCCCTACACCCGGGGCTCCTATAGCTACGTGGCCGTCGGCAGCTCGGGGGATGACATCGACGCACTGGCTCAGCCCCTGCCCGAGGACCCCAAGGACCCCAGGGTAATTGCTTTTTGTAACGGTAGGGTGAGTGGGATCCCCTAGGCATGGACAGGACACCACAGGCCTTAAGGAGCACAGGGAGATGTCATTTCCCACTCCTGCTCTGTTCAGGGGGTCACTGATGCTCAGATCACCAACCAACACCCCTTGGCTCTTCCTGCTGAGCTCCATGGGGATGGAGAGGATACATTTTTGTAAAGTTTGGGGACATATAGCTTCTTCCAACTATTTTCCAGCATCCTCATGGCAGTGGGTGGGTCTCTAAGGAAGGGAAGGTGCCTGCTCCTTGGTCTCTACCAGGCTGCAGAGCGTAGGGTCATACATCTGCACAGTGCCAAAAAAGCAGGGAGATGAGGCTGCTTTAGCATGACCTGGTTCCCTCACTGGGGCAGGAGAGGCAGCAGGCCTCCAGCACTCACCTCCGGTCTTGCCTGCAGCCTTTGCAGCTCCTCTTTGCCGGCGAGGCCACCCACCGCACCTTCTACTCCACCACCCACGGGGCCCTGCTGTCAGGCTGGAGGGAGGCCGAGCGGCTCAACCAGCTCTTCGAGGCACCCAACCCTGCTCCTCAGGTTTGAGGTGGGAAAATAAAACTCATGCTTCACAGATCGCTGCTGGTCAGACTTCTTTATTGAGAAATAAAAGAGGGAGGTAGAGGCTTCTCTCTCTTCACGGGGGAGGTGAATGTGGCTCCTCGGCTAGGGGGTCTGTCGGGGAAAAGGGTGAAGCGCCGTTAGTACCAGTTGGTGCCGGCGATCAGGAAGCGGATGTCGTCCAGCGGGGCCTGCGTCGGGCCTGGCTCTGAGGTGGGCTGAGGGGCTGAGGGCGGCTTCGGGGCAGTTTGGGGACCAGGCCCCACAGCACAGGGAGTGCCGGGCCCGGGCCCGGGCCCCGGCCCCCCACGGGGCCCGGTTCCCCCCGTGCCGCCTGGACCCACCGTCGGGCCCCCCGTAGGCGGTGGCTCCGCCATGGCGCTGAGTAAGCGACGACTGCCAAGGCCACTGAAGGGAGCGCCCCGCCCCGCGACACAGACGGCGCTGAGTCATGCTCCACCTCCCCGCGCGTCGCGCTGGATGTGACGCATGAAGCGGCGCGAGTGCTGCTGCCGCCATGAGAGGGTGGGTTGGAGCGCTGCGGGCGGCAGTGAGCTGGTCTGGGTTGATGCCCAGTGGCTTCCGGGAGCGCTTCGATTTCGGTGGTCGCGATGTGGCCTCCTGGTTCCCGGGGCACATGGCGAAAGGTGAGGGGTGGGAGNCCGGCGCTGTGTTCCAGGCCTGCGGCAGATGAGGGCCTCCCTGCGGCGCGCCGACTGCCTCATCGAGGTGCGCGACGCTCGCATATCCTCCAGCTCTTCGGTGTCCGTGTCGTGTGTGCGTGTCCTCCCTCCGCCTCCGGGGACAGCACTGGTTTCCCCTTCCCCAGTTGCTCCATTTCTCTCCAGGCCTCCCATTCCCCGCTCCAGTTCTGCACCAGCCCCGTGA
>VXBJ01006463.1:40337-99315 GCA_013400055.1 Nycticryphes semicollaris | reverse complement strand
CCCCCCAGTATCTTCTCTCACACCAGTGCACATCATTCTCCTTAGCGGCACCCACATCCCACTGTCGGGCTGCAACCCCATGCTGCAAGAGGCACTGGGCATCCGCCCACATGTCCTTGTGCTGAACAAGATGGACCTGGCTGATCCTCGCCGGCAGCCGGTGAGCGCCAGGGCAGGGCTGGCTGGCTGGGGGCCCACAGGTTGCAGGTGCCATCAGTGCCTCTGCCTGTTCCCTTCAGAAAGTCTTGGAGCACCTGAAGCAGCAGGGATGCTCGCACGTCATCTTCACTGACTGCCAGCGCAATGACAACATCAAGAAGGTAACGGGCTAGAAGCCCTGTACCCAGTCCTGCCTCTTGCTGCTGATCTAGGCCTATGGAGAGGCCTCAGTGCCCCACTGTGGGGAGGTGATGCTGGCTGGTCCAGCATGATCTTCGTTTCCAGCTTGCTCAAGGCACCCCTTCCTCTGCTTGGCTGTTTTGCTCATCCTCTTGGCACAGCATCCTCCAAGTGAGTGTCTGCTGCCAGCCCAGGTGCAAGAGCCACGGTTACAGTCCTTCTGTGTTTCTTTGCAGATTATTCCCATGGTTGCCAAGCTGTTGGGTGACAGCCCACGTTACCACAGGGCTGAGGTGAGACACAGTAGTGAGACTGCAGACATCTGCAGCTCACCTCTCTCTTCTCCTGGAGGGAAGAGGCTGCTCACATGCACATCAGAAATGCCAGCAAGTGCCAGGTTGTTTCGCTCTTGCGGCTGCCTGTCGCTCCTGGGGGGGTGGGTGACCGATAACCATCTGCTCCCTGCTTGCATCTTCCTCGCTTCCAGAGCACTGATTACAGCATCCTGGTGATTGGAGTGCCAAATGTGGGCAAGTCCTCGCTCATAAACTCCCTGCGGAGGCTGCACCTCAAAAAGGGTATTTCTCCATGGTGCCTGAGCCCAGGGATGTGCCACTGGCACAGCCTTGGAATGGGTGACAGGGCAGAGCTGCTTGCTTCTCTTGACTGTGTCTCTCTTCCCCAAAAGGAAAAGCCACTGTGGTTGGTGGCGAGCCAGGCGTCACCAAGGCAGTGCTGACCAGAATCCAGGTAATGTCCCTGCAGCCCAGCCAGCTGGGTAGGTGCTGGCCTCTGCCTCCCTGCATCCCCTGGCAGGAGCTCTAGAAAACCTTGAGGCACACAGAGATGATCTCAAAGGGTTTCTTGGGTCCCCTTTCCAGTGAGGCATTAATGAAAGAGCTCAACATCTGGCTTGTTAGCCATGTCAGCCTGCTCTGCTAACTACCATGCATCTTAGTGGCCCTACCTCCCTCATATCCCAGGTCTGTGAGAAGCCCCTGATGTACCTGGTCGACACTCCTGGTGTGCTACCCCCCAAGCTGGAGGACATGGAGACGGGCATGAAGCTGGCTCTGTGTGGTGAGGGGAAGGCTGTGGCTGGGAGGCGTATCTCCAAATATGGCTTCCAGCCCTGGCTGGGCTGCTTACCTGAGGCTTGGTTGGGAGTCTGCTGCCTGGGTTACCATGGGTGGCACAGAGACAGCAGTGAGGGGTGGCCAGGGGTTGGAGCAGGGCTGGGTTTGGATTCTCTTTTCCAGGAGCCATACCTGACCACCTTGTGGGAGAGGACGTCATGGCTGATTACCTCCTGTACACCCTGAACAAGCGGCAGCAGTTTGGGTGAGCCAGTGTGGGAACTGGAGAGGGCCCTGGGCTGCATCTGTGGCCTGTGGTCCCAAGTGGGTTGCAGAGAAAACGTCCCTAGGGAAATAGGGGAGGGAAAGCCACGCCAGCAGCATGTGAGGCATCTCCTTTGGCAGGTACGTGCAGCGCTATGGGCTGACCGAGGCCTGTGACACCATTGAGCCCGTGCTGAGGAGTGTGGCCCTTGCCCGAGGCAGGACACAGAAGGTGAAGGTGCTGACAGGCACAGGTGAGTACCTGTCGAGGGGGAATCTTGGGGCAGCTTTGGGGGATCCCAGAGCTGCTCCCAGCTCTGCTGACACCTCCTTCTATACCCCACCACCAGGGAATGTCAACATGACAACACTTGACTACCCAGCCGCTGCGTATGAGTTCCTGCGGGATTTCCGAGCAGGACGCCTGGGTAGGGTAACACTGGACTGAGATTTGTCCCATGGGGGAGAACTGCACCTGCCCGTGGCTGTGCAAGCTGGGGACACCCCATCAGGGCACGGTGGGGTGTCTGTCCCATGGTGTCACCATGCAGGGCAATGAACTCATGGTGGGGAGATGAAGGGGATGCTCTCTGGGATTACCTTCTCCAAATAAAATCCCTGTGGCAGGGAGCCAGGGCAGTGGCTGTCAGTGTCCTCATCCCAAGCCCCGCATCCAGCCACACCTGCTTTCCATCCATCTTTATTGCCATCTCCTTGTCCTCCCAACGCTGCAGGAACCCTCTGTACTAAGGAGTGGCTGAGCTGGGGGTGCCTGAGCCATTGAGGTTTGGCACGGAGTGTGGGGGGAAAGGTGGTTGAGGGGCTTCCTCCAGGGTCCTGCCCTGGTGGCAGTGGGTAAGGGGGTGAGCTGGGCAGAGGGTGGGCACAACCCTGAGAGACACTGCTGGCCCAGGGTGGGGGAGGTGACTGGTAGGTCCCATCGGTAGCTGCACCAGGCACAGGTCAGGTTCCCCTGCCACCGTCAGTGGTGAAGGATGGCAGCCAGGGGAAAGAGCCAGGGCACGGCCCAGCCCAGCAGGACCTGAGCGGTTGCGGCGGAAGCCCAGGCGCCGGCCGTCCAGTTGCCGTCGCGATAGTTGCTGCCGTCACCCACTTCCAGCTCGNCGTAACGGGGCACCGCCGCCTTCATCCGACCGCGGGCGGCTCCGCGGGCGACCCCGCCGCGGGCGGCCCCACGGGCGCCACCGCGGCCTCCCTTGCCGGCCACCGTGTCGCAGAAGGCGGCGGCCAACAGCAGCAGAGCCCAGCACGCTGCCGCGCTCCGCCGCATCCCCACTGCTCGGCCGCACCTGCGGGCAGGAGGGAGGGCGTGCGCCCCGGCGCTCAGCCCGCGGGGGCGGGACGCGTGTGGGCGCGGGGCGGCCCCGCAAGCCCGTCTTCCTCCGCTGGCCCCACGCACGCGCGGCCCCCACGCGCGAGCTCCGCCGTAGGGTACGCTCACCACCGCCTGTCACACGCACCCACCCGCAGCAACGCGCAGGCCGCCCCCGCTGCGGGGCTCACCGGGCCCGGGGCTGCCGCCAGCTCGCTCCGCTCCCGCTCCTCCCCTGTCGCGCTCCCGCAGCCGTGCTCCCACCGCCCGTCCCTCCCCTACCCCCTGCCACCTCACGCGCGGAGTGGGGGTGGGAGAGGGAGCGGGTCACGACGCCCACGCGGGGGAAGCGCGTGCGCGCAGACACACAAACACTTTCCCCCGCCCCGCGGCGCCTCTGAAACCCCGTCCCCGCCCCACTCGTGCATCGCCACGCAGGGGCAGCAGAAGGACCGGCGGCCCCTTCTCCCCCCCGACCCTCGACCAATGGGGACGGCGTGCTGTGGGGCGGGGCCATCTCGGCCAATGGGCGGAGGGGTGGGGCGGAGGGATGAGGCGGGGCCTCGCTCCAGCCGCGCTCCGCCATGGCCGCCTCGCTGCGCGCCTTCCTCCGGCCCGCCGTCTCCGCTGCCGTCGCGCGCCCCTCCCGCCGCGCGGTCCTTCCGCCGCGCCGCCCCCTCCCGGGGACGCGAGCCTGCAGCGTCGGTGAGCGGGGCACGGGGGAGGGACCCGCGGGGGAGGCGGTGACACCGGGCACCGTGTCCCTGCACAATGTGAGGGGCTATGGCACCGCCTACCGGGGGCCCAGCGCCGGGCGCGGGGTCAGCACCGTGCACCGAGGCTCAGCACCCTATACCGCCCCAGGTCCGTGCGCCGGGGCTCAGCAGTGGGTGCCTTGGATTGTGCCCCGGGTCCCATCACTATGTACGGTCTCAGCAGCAGGCGCCGAGTCTCGGCACCGGGCACAGGCCCAGCTCAGTGCACCGGGGCTCAGCACCATGTGCGGTCCCAGTACTGTGCACTGGGGCTCTGGTCCACGCACCGCGTCCCAGCACCATGAACCGTCCCGGCACAGGGTGGTGGTCACTGGGCTGCACCTGCCCGGTTCAAGGATGACACCGGCAACTCCCTGCCTCTCACTGGACCCCCGGGGGTGACGGCTGCCGGTGACTGCTGGCTCGCGCCTGCCACCCTGAAGGTCACCTTAAAATAGACCAGTGCTGCGGGAGCCACCAGGCCTGAGCAGAGGGTGGGGGCAGTGGGGGGATCTTACCTGGTTGAAGGCAACTAGTTGCCTAATGGTGGCAGTGTCAGGGACAGGGTCACCGTTCCAGTACCTGGTGGTGCAGAAGACGGGAGCGCGGCAGAGTGTGGGCCTGATCCAGCTGAACCGGCCGCAGGCACTCAATGCCCTCTGTGAGGGGCTGATGGAGGAGCTACGGCGGGCGCTGGAGGCCCTGGAGAATGACTCACAGGTGGGGGCCATCGTCATCACTGGCAGCCAAAAAGCCTTTGCAGGTAGGGACAGGGTGCCTCTCTCCACACCAGATTGTTTTGGAAGGAGGAGGATATGGTGTCCCCACTCAGTTTCCCTTTGTAGCTGGTGCTGACATCAAGGAGATGCAAAATAAAACCTTCCAGGAGTGCTACAGCAGCGGCTTCCTCGCTGGCTGGGACAAGGTCTCTACTGTCTGCAAACCCACCATCGCTGCCGTCAATGGCTATGCCGTGAGTGTCCCCCCCATCCTCTCACTGTGCCCTCTGTGCTTCAGCCCTTGGCACCTCCTGACCTCACCTCTTCTGCCCTGGTTCCAGCTGGGTGGCGGGTGTGAGCTGGCCATGATGTGTGACATCATCTACGCTGGTGAGAAGGCACAGTTTGGGCAACCCGAAATCCTGCTGGGGACCATCCCAGGTGAGCAGGGTGGGGGAGCACCCACCCACTCCCAGCTGGAGCGGGGACAGCCGGAACACCAAAGTTGTTCCTCTCTGGACCTTTCCCTTCCCCAAACACTTTCAGGTGCTGGAGGGACGCAGAGGTTGACCAGGGCAGTGGGGAAGTCACTGGCTATGGAGTTGGTCCTCACCGGGGACCGGATTTCAGCAGCAGAGGCAAAGGAGGCAGGTAGGGATAATGGGCCAGCTTCAGCATAGCTGGGGTCTGGCAGGGAGGCCCCCCACCACCTCATCACCTTCCATCCTCCATCCCAGGGCTGGTGAGCAAGGTCTTCCCAGTGGAGAAGCTGCTGGATGCAGCCATCGCCTGTGCTGAGAAGATCGCCAGTAACTCCAAGCTGGTGACTGCCATGGCGAAGGAGTCAGTCAATGCCGGTAGGGGCTGGGGAGGCAACTGGGAACTCATCCCTGGGGAACCAGGCAGCAGGGTCTCCCCAACTTCTCCTTTGCTCTCAGCCTTCGAGACAACGCTTGCAGAGGGAATCAGGACAGAGAAGCGACTTTTTTATGCTACCTTTGCTACCGTGAGTAGAAGGGGGTCAGTCCCATTGTGGGAGGGAGATAGTGGGGCTGCCGTGACCCCTCNTCTCTGCTCCTCACAGGGTGACCGTAAGGAGGGGATGACGGCATTCGTGGAGAAGCGCAAGGCAAACTTCACTGACAGCTAAGCCCGGGGAGGGGAGCTGCAGGTCCCTGCTGCCCCACCACCCCCTGCCTCAGCCCATGGAGGGGTCTGGCATCCGGCCAGCAGCCGTATTGGCCTGGGGTGAGACAGCAATCAGCAGGGACCACTTTGGCCATTGCTATTAAAAGGTTTTCCTGGTGCTGCTGGGAGATGGGGCCTCCTTTGTGCGGTTCCCCATGAGCTGGGAAATGTTGGGGTTCACTGATGCACTCTCCCCCCACTCCGTCAGCTCTCTGATGTTGAGCTGGGCGAGGGCAGCCTCATGGAGCAATAAAGTCCCTGTGTTCCCTGGGGAGGGGACCTCCTTGGGAGTAACACCAGTGTGCTGAGTTTCCCCAGACTTAGCCCTGCCTGGGTGGCACTGAGGCCAGGGTGATGGGCTGAGTCATGTCCTGCCCCTGAGGCATCATCCTCATCCTGCTTCGGGTCTTGGAGCCAGACCAAGGAGGGGGATCCCCCTGATTTGAGGTCCCTGCGTCTAGTGAGAGGTTCCTGGCAGCAATGAGGAGCCCACCAGGACATGGAGGGAAAAATGGGTTTATTGGCAGGCTCAAGGGTGGATGGGGAGGGGATGATTTCCCTCAGGAAGCCCCAGAGGTGGCTCTCACCCCTCACTTCACAGCCTGGGCACATCTCCAACTCAGCTGTGGTAGAGATGGTCATGGTCCTCCTCTGGGCTGCTCTGCACCTCCAGGGACAGCATCCAGGGTGGCCTGTAGGCATCAGCTTCCCCGGCATTGTCCAGGGGGTGGTGGAGGTGGTCACGGTTTTCCTCTGGTCCCACCTGGGCTTGGAGGGGGATGCCTTGAGCCCAGGCACTGCTGGAGAAGACCTTTAGACCTGGTTCCACCTCACTGGTGATCTCATCCTCCTCTGGCGGCTCCATGACTTGTATTCCCAGGAGGCTGGAAGAGCAGAATCAAGAGGAAAGGTCAAGGTTGCTCAACATCTCTGCGCCAGGGGAGTCCCCATCAGGGTGCAGGAACTCTGGCAAGACATCCCCCCGGGGAGTCTTCAATTAAGCAATTAGTATCTTGGCAAGCAAATGCATTAATTTTGCTGCTTATCCTGTGAGCGGGGTCTGGGACATGGGTGCTGGTGCCAGGAAAGGGAAACCAGCCAGGGGTGCTTGGAGAGTTTAGGTGATTTTGCAGGGAAGACGGAGCTGGGAGCCCTTCAATGTTGTGGAGGCACAAAGCAATGAGGGAAATTTATTTATGTAAAGCGTTATTAAATGCTTTACATTTTGGGGTGTTGCTTTCTCAGTGGTGGCGGCACCCAGCGGTGCAGGGAGCACCACCACTTCTTACATTTCCTTGGCCAAATCCTGTTCTGTGTCCAGGTCCTTCCTCCCGGTGTCGCTTGGAGCCTGTGGGGAGAGAAGAGGGTACCAGGGGTTGTGGCAGAGATTACACATGGGTCTCCCTGTGCCCACTGGTGACCGGAGGGTGGGGACTCACCTGGGTGCTCCCAGGTGCAAGCAGGAGGAGGCCAGCTCCCAGCAGGAGAGCGATGCTGCAGAGACGTGTGGCTGCCGGGCTAGCAGAGAGATGGCCGGGGAGCCATGATGGCAGGAGTTGGCTGGTGCCTGCCTGTACTCATGGCCCCTGCCTGCCCCTGCCTGTGCCCACAGCCCCTGCCTGCCCCTGCCTGTGCTCACAGCCCCTGCCTGCACCCACAGCCCCTGCTTGCCGCTGCCTGTGCTCATAGCCCTGCCTGTGCCCACAGCGCCTGCTTGCCCCTGCCTGTGCTCACAGCTCCTGCCTGCACCCACAGCCCCTGCTTGCCCCTGTCTGTGCTCACAGCCCCTGTCTGCTCCCACGGCCCCTGCTTGCCCCTGCCTGCACCCACAGCCCCCACCTACATCCACAGCTCATTGTGCCACCCCTGCCTATGCCACCATGCCCCTGCTGGAGCGGGGCAGAGACGTACCGCTCCATGGCTGCCATCCGTGTGCTGCCCTAACCTTTTCCCTGAGCTTTGCCCCCTGTTGGGTGTGGCTGCCATGAAGGGCCTCCCATGGGGTGCTGGGTGATGCCAGGTCGTGCTACCAGGCGGAAACAGGGCACTCTCCCAAAGGTGGACTCCAGGCAGCCTTTAAGTTGGAGGGGACCTTCCAAAATCATGCAGTCCACCTCCCACCCCCCAACCATGGGCAGGGAGTTTTTCCACTAGGCTGGGTGGAAAAGCCCTGTCCCCCTGACATTTACACAAAAAAAACCCAAAAACCCACAAGCTTTTCTCACTCCTGGGGAGCCAAAGACTCAGAGATGCCCTCTGAAATCAAACCGCAATGGGGCAGTTTGAGGCAGCAACACACGTGGGCTGAAGGCCTCTCTAAGGGGATGGGTTGCCCCTGTTCAAGAAGCTGCTGCTCATTTGTGGTGTCACACACACACAGAGGTGCACTTCCTCCTTCAGGCTTGACTCCTGGTTTCCTGCAGCAGAATCTCAGGCATCAGGTTCATAAAAAACCCATAATTTGATGGGTATCCTGAACAAAGAAATCCCTTGGCAATTATACCCTTGTGATCCCTACACCCGCCCATTGCACATCTTTTAGTTTAATGGTGCTTTTTGGTCTGGAATCTTCTGACATCTAATTGGATTTCTTTCCATGGCAGGCAGGGTCTTATCTTACTGATTTGTGGTTTCAACCAAGGGGTGGAGCCTCCTTAACTTCTGGTTTACACTCACGGTGCACCTGCCCTTGTTGGCACAACTGGAGAACTAAAGTGTCCTGAACTTGGGAGAAACACTACCAAAACATCAGTGGGATGTCAAAACTGCTGGAGAGGGACCACCTTAGTAAGGCCTGTAGTGGTAGGATGAGGGGTAATGGCTTCAAAGTGGAAGAGATTTATATTAGGTATCAGAAAGACATGTTTCCCTCTGAGGGTGGTGAGACCCTGTCCCAGGTTGCCCAGAGAAGCTGTGGCTGTTCCATCCCTGGAGGGGTTCAAGGCCAGGTTGGAGGGGGCTTGGAGCAACCTGCTCTGGTGGGAGGTGTCTCTGCCCAGGGCAGAGGGGTTGAAATGAGATGATCTTTAAGGTCCTTTCCAAGCTAAACCATTCTATGATTCTATTACCAAGAAGAGTTAACTTTCTCATGGCTTAAAAGCTTCAGCAAATCTAGCTTCTTGTGCTGAGTAAAGCTAAGCACACAACAGCACAAATCGCACCAGATTAAATCCTAATTTGGTTTGCCTACAGCTTACTCATTTATGATAAACAATTACTGTCTCTTAACGCATACTCTTTTATCTTGAAGTTCTCCTGGTTGCATTGAACGCATGAGAAAGCCTTTCAACACCAAAATGGGCACTGCAGATCTGCGTCCTCCTGCTGACAATCTCTGCAGGGGGAGGGAGGTGGAATGTGTTCCTGAGCTCACACCCAAAAGCCCCGGCAGCTTCCATAAGGATGGGGAGTCCCAGAAAATGTCCCAGCAAGGTGCTGGTCTCTGGCATGGAGCTGCTTGCTCTTGCTCTGGGAGGGGGGGAAGGGGAAATGCTGGGAGGGAGACCTCTTTTGACTTCTCTGCTGGTGTGGGTGCAGATGTCTTGCCCCTGCTGCGGCACTGAACGCTCTCCCAAGTCAGTTGCAATACTTCCCCTTGCTTCTCCACCACGTCCAGCATGATGGGATCCATATCCATGGATGGGTTACATGCTGTTTCACCTAGGGCATCCTATTTTCACATGGTACCTGGTGAAGGCAAGTTCCCAGCAGCAGCTCTGCCATCCAGATGCCGGAGGAACCGAGTGGTGCTTTTCTTACAGCCCGGGAAACGCTCAGGTACATTCTCAGTGCATTAAAAAAACTCCTTTCCTACCACATGAGCTTGCCTGCAAATGTGTGTACTGTGTGTGTGCAGCTGCTGTGCACGCTTGTACATGTGTGTGTGCACGTGTGCTGCCTGAGCCCTGCTCTGTGCTTGTCACCGCTTGCTGGCATGTACGTCTGGCCAGCACGTGTCCTGATGGCTGCTGCTGAGTGCTGCTCCACCTGCTCCTGCCCGCACAGACAAGCACAGGAAGGGCCAGGCTTATGCCAAATACCACAAGGAATAATACATTTTTTTCTTAAAAAAAAAAAAAAAAAAAAGAGAAATTCAAGTTTTGGCTTGAAATTCGGATTTTTGAAAGCCACTGACCAGCTGGGAAAGACTCAGCCATGGACTCTGGAAACAAAGTTGGTAATCCAGAAGAGAACTAGCCATGAGCCCTGAGGCTGCAATTGCAACTTTTATTAATTTTTTTAATGGCAAGGGTAGACACTCAGAGACCTGGAGTCAGGGAAAAAACAAGAAAGGAATTTACAGGTGGAAACTCAGGACCTAAACATGTAAGAGAGAGCAGATTGGGCTGCTTCTGCCTCATCCTTGTATCATCACATGCCAAAGCCTACAGGCACCTCCAGCCATGTGTTGCCTGCTTCAAATTTCCAGTTACTCCAGTGGAGGTAAAAGAAGACTCATGAGGGACTTCCATTGTTGGAGCGTGGTTTTTGGTCATTGCTGGTCCCTGCTGATAGACATCCTTGAGCAGATGTGGAGTGGGAGCACCAGGGGTGGTGGCCACAAAGGTGGTGACAAGAGGCTCGTCTGTACCATGGGGCTGCCTGCTCTCCTCTGGCAGTGATCCTGGTCAGAGGGTTTGCCTGCCAGCAACCTCCTTTTTTCCCCTTAATGGTCAATTTTCTAAGTGTCATGGTTCACCAGGACCCTGAGACCTGTCAGCAGCACACCGACCCTGCCTGTGCTTCCAATTAATCTTTTCTCCTGGCAGAATGAGATTTAAAAGGAAGGGAAAGATGAGAGGAAAAACAATCTCTATCTCAACTTGAGATGGGGGGTATTTTGGGGGTATTTGGAGCAAGGGGAGGTTCATTCTTTACATCTGACTCTGCCTGGACTTCAAAACAGCATTTAAACTCTCCACGAAGCAATTTTGTAAACATTCCTTTTATTTATTCACCAAGTTGGAGGTCATTTTATTTTAACTCCCCACAGAAATGAGCTGCAAGGCACCAGAATGCTTTTCCTGGCCTGGGCACATGACCCAAGGCAGGTCTCTGCTTTGTTTATAACCATATGCTAACTAAAAAGAGTTAACTACTGAACTTCTTACTCTGTGAAAGAACGGTTGTGGCACAGAGCTCTCAAGATGACAATCTGAAGGACGATAAGACCCCAAGCACTGCTCAACTGATAAGTGGAGATGTGCTGGAACTTGTGGGCTATAAACTGTGGTGACATCAAGAGGTCATTAGGTCACTGTAAAATTACTGCCTAAGGATAAACTGTCGCAAAACAGTCGCAAAAAGGAGAAGCTGTATCAAAACAGGATGTTTAAAGTAAGGCATGAACTGTCCTGGTAACAGACAATAGATGGTGGAAAAATACCAAAAAGGGATTTGTAACTGTCCTTGTGTGCTATGTAGAAGATAAGCTATTGCTAACCAATTAGAAGCAGCCAAGTATGTAGTATGTGTGAAAGAACCAATTAGGTAGAGACAGGATGCCTTCTGATCATTATGTAAACTGAGAAATTGTACCCAATAAATGACATTCTGCTTGCATCAAGCTGTGTCCTGTCTCTCAGTCGTGGCAAATGGTGGGTCACCGAGCTGATAGTGATAAGGCTGGGACAACAAGTAGTCACTCACTTCAGCTTCTCTCATATGTCAAAGTATGTGCTCCTGTACCAAGCAGGACAGAGCTGTGGCTACTTCAAGGAACATCTTTCATCCTCGAGAAGCTGGCAAACTTAGAGTGAGCTTTTTCTGTTCCGAGATGACTCAATACCTTAAAGGATAACATAAGGAAGGGTGTCCCTACCCAAACGGCCACCAAGGAGCTCACGCCTGCACAGGAGTGTTTCGCAGATGCTGCAAAATTTCATGTTCACGTGCAAAAGGGCTGTTGGGTCGTCCTGATGAATATGTCAGCCCAGGCGGAGTCATGGATTAGGCAGGTGGAATAATGAGAATTATCTTTTGTGTATAAATAATGGGTGCTAGATTTGTGGATTTCCACCTAGCACCCGAGGTTGAATAGAGCAGTATTTTATTTCCTCTCTAAAATACATGGGCTTTGAGAGCTTTTGTTTCAGGTAACAGGCAAACCTTTCATGTGGGTTTCAGAGCAAGCACAGGGAACCAGAACAGACTTCAGTGAGATGGAGAAGGTCAGAATTAAGGACCTATGCTTTTCTTTTTTTCCTCTGCTTTTTCTTTTTGTCAGTGGTTCCAGCTTCTGTACACTCAACATATTTTCTCTTGGAAGTTCTTGAATCTATTTTTCCCCCAAAAAGCCAAAAAAAAAAAAAAATCAAAAAATCCGAATCTTGAGTAGTCTCAGCTCCAGCAGCTGATCTTCTCTCACTTCCACTTCTCTCACTTCTCACAGTGCTCCACTACAGCCTGAGACTCTGCAGAGTTCAACCGACCACACATCTGCATGGGGCCATCATCACCAGGAGCTTTTAAAAACACTGTGAGAAAATGAAAGAATTCAATTATAAGAATTAAATTCATTGTGGTAATCTACACTGCTTTTCTCTGAATTTCATTTTGATTCTCCTCTGGCAGGGACCCCGCCTCTGGGCCAGCTGAGGAGGCCTGGAGGGATGCAGGGCTTCCTGCAGGAAGAGCAAACATGGTGTGTTTTGCTTGGCCTTATCCCTGCTGCATCTTTGGCAGCAATTCCTTGCAAATTTTTCATAAAGCTTGTGCAATCCCTGCAGCTGTCTGAAGCTTCAGAACAACACTTGCCATTTGCAAACTCAGGTAAGACATGACCATCTATCCAGAATACCACTGCTGCCCAGAGTGGTCCTGGCACCGATGGGACAAACACAGCACAGAGGCAGAGGAAAGTATTTGTAGTTTGATTTCAGAGGGGATCAGAAAAGAGACTGTTGTGTCTCAGGAAGGATAAACATAAGCATCGGTCAGTTCTGAAATGCTGCCAAAGGGAGGGCAGTACAGAGGCACAAAGGGACTGTAGCAAAATATGTCCCAAGATACTGATGTATCCCAAACTGCTGCCACGCAATCCCTGTTTTCACGTTTCTGCCTTCCCTGTACAGAGAACAACCCTCGCTCGCAGCTGTGAATCCCCCTGCTCGGCCACAGTGCCACCACTAACATTTGCAGGTGAGAGCAGCTGGTGATTTCTCATCTTGCACAAATCTAGTGCACTGACCTTCACACTTTCTTCTTTGGTCCTTTAAATCCTCGGGTGGCACCTTGTCCAAAGCAAATTGTGGATGGGATCCTGGAAAGGGAGAAGACAGGTTTAATACACATTAACACTTCTCTCAAGATCAGCAGGATGCTTCATGCCTGCTGCTTTGTGCAGCATTTCAAGCTCCCAGTCTGGGAAGAAAAAGGTATTAGAGGAGCAGGACCTGTAAATTAGCAAAGTATAATTAAAAAAAATGGGTGAAATATTGGTCTGCTTTCCCATTTATTCTGCACATTTCTTTTATGTTCTGGAGGGCTCTCCTCTTTACAACAGGGTGTGAGGTGTTATAAAATGCCACTGGGAAGTTGCAGTGGTTTTTTGCAGAAGCACACGATTGTGAAGCGAAGAGCAGAAGCAGCAGTAAAAACGTGGCCTTTCAGCATCATATTTTCCTTTTGGCCTGCAGCATCCCATTGAATTCAAGGGATGGTTTCTTTCTGGTTTCTAAGTTGTTATGTTGGACAAAGCAGTGGAGTTTGAAATGTCACTCACTTATGGACAGGATTTTGTCAGGCAGACCATGACATACAAAAGCAGATCCAACTGGCTGTCGTGCATTAAGACTACTTTCAGACTCCACAACTTGTTAGAAAGCCCTGAAACAGCAATGCTCACCTCGTTTTACAGTGGCAGAGTGAAATGCTGATGACAGTGAAAGTGAGAGGGGGCTGAGGATGGAAGTAGGTTTTCCAGTGTGGTTGTGGGCTCACTGTTCTGCTTCCACTCTGCTAGCACATCACAGACGCAGGAAACTCAAAACACAAGAATCCCTTTGCTAAGTGGAATAGTTCAGGCAAAAGCATATGCTAAAAGATTATTAAAGTTATGGAAAAAAAATACACCCATCTGGGTGCTGGGAAAAGCGTGGTGACCTTTTGATGGCTACTTTGTGTCTTGTAGAGATTATACAGCACACGATGAGGGGGATTTCAAAAGCCAACCCAACATTAGGCAATTCAGTTCCAAGTTTTTGTTAAGACTTTATGTTATAAAAAAAACCCCAAACAACCAAAAAAACCACCCCCAAACAAACAGAAAAAACATCAATGCAGCTCTGCCTTATCTGCAAAACTTGGAATTCAGAATAGTATGTTCACGTGCTTTGTCTCGTCCTGGGACTGCGTGGGAGGGCACAGACAGCTACAGTGAAAAGCACCAGCGCAGCCCCAAGTCAGCTCATGTGGAAAAGTGTTAAAAAGCAGGAACAAAACTTGTTTTGAGTATTTTAGGGCAGAGTTCTTATCTTTAGACCCACACCATTCTGCAGCGCCCTGGGAAGAGATCATAAGTGAGCAGACTAACAGAAGCTTATTGACACAGCTTTCATGGTGTATACACACTCTGTCCTTCATTACGCTTTCCTCTTTTAAAACGTACACGGAAATCCTACCTCTTCTATCTTCAACATAGAAACACCTTAAGCTGTGCTGCACCAGGAACTAGAAAATGCAATTAAGATTATAAGGTCCCAGCCCCAGAAATTTTTGCCTGTGGAGGTCAACAGTACAGACCTGGATTTATAGTGCCATTTCTCTGGCGCCTCAAGGCCGGGGCTGGCTGCAGGCTGAGGGATCTCCATGTTCTCACCGCGCCCTGTTTCTGCAGGGTCCCCTGTGAATGGCTCCAATGTCTCCACGCTCACATCCATTGGCACACCAGCACCCAGCTTCACAGGAGAGCTCACATGCTTGGGGCCACTGCAGAGAGAAAATTTTACATCCTTTCTCAGCAGCAGCCATATAAGCCCAAAGTAAAAGAAATGAAAAGGTATTTAATGATGAAAAACGTCAAGTACAGCTTGGGTGAGTTACTATATGGGCTGTGCAACCAACCAGGAGGGGCCAAAAGGAAAGCTGTCTGATAGGCTTGTATGAGTTTCTACTTTAAGTATTCATGGTTACAAAATCCCAGAATAGTAGGGGTTGGAAGGGACCTCTGGAGATCATCTAGTCCAACCCTCCTGCCAAAGCAGGGTCACCCAGAGCAGGCTGCCCAGGAACGCATCCAGGTGGGTTTGGAATATCTCCAGAGACTCCACACCCTCTGGGCAGCCTGTTCCAGGGCTCTGGCACCTACAACGGAAAGAAGTTTTTCCTTGTGTTGAGATGGAACTTCCTGTGTTCCAGTTTGTGCTCGTTGCCCCTTGTCCCATCACTGGGCACCACTGAAAGCAGTCTGGCCCCATTCTCTTGACACCCACCCTTTAGATATTGATCAGTATTGATGAGATCCCCTCTCAGTCTTCTCTTCTTGAGGCTAAACAGACCCAGGTTTCTCAGCTGTTCCTCATAAGAGACATGCTCCATTCCTTGATCATCTTTGTAGCCCTTTGCTGGAGGGGAGCCCAAAACTGGACCCAGTGCTCCAGATGCAGCCTCATCAGGGCAAAGTAGAGGAGGAGGGTGAGCTCTCTCAATCTGCTGGCCATGCTCTTTTTAATGCACCCCATGACCTTCTTTGTTACAAGGGCACATTGCTGGTTTATGGTGAACTTGTTGTCCACCAGGACTCCCAGGTCCCGCTCTGCATTACACCACACAGTTTTGTCTCCACATTCTTTTCTTCAGTCCATAAAGTGCAACTCATTCAAGAGGCTCAGTGGGTTCACACCAGGCTACTTAAGCAAGCTTTGAAAGACCTGAAGGCCCAGTCCTCTGTCCCTTTGGGCACCATCCAGCTCTGCCAGGTGAGAATTTTTTTCTTCATTCCATCACCCAGGTTGCTGCTAAACAACATTCTATTATTCCCTGTGGTGAAAGCAGTGCTTGAAATGAGTAGCCAGCTGAGAAAGCCATTTGCCAGACTTACAAAGCCTTCCTCTGCTCTTCAAGGGGTTTTGGAAAACAGGAATATTGCAAAGGGCTGAAAAGCAAAGGAGGAAATGTGCATAAAGTGATGCAGAGAGATGCTGGACTTTGTGTTTACACTTGAGATGGTGTGAAGAAAGCAAAGCCTGAAGCCATCCAGGCAGAGAAACAGGATGCGTTTCAACACTAAGATATAGTAAATCATTTCCACAGAAAGACACACAAGTTTACCTGTTCTTAGAAGCAGCAGAAAACATAATTTCTGAGCCTCTACTTGCTTACTCTGGAAAAGGAGCATGGCAGCAGAGAAGCACAATAATTCCCCCCAACTATAGGGGAAAAGCACTTGCGCTATTGCAGTTCTGCAGTTACCTTTGCACTTTCTTCGGTCTGTCAAACCGAAAGTCAGCGGGATAAAGGTGAACGGTGACCAAGTGATCCTTTCTGTCCTTGCTGCTCTTGAACTTCTCTGCGCAGCCTTCTACCAAACACTTGTACTGAAAGGTAGGCAGGTGCGGGGGGGGGATAATAAAAAAACAAATAAGACACAATCGGAAAAGGCAAGTGGTATCAGCTGGGGACACGGGTGCTCTCCCTGAAGTGTGCCAGACCACGGTGTGCACACCAACAAGTGAAAGGCCAGGCAGGGCAACTCACCATGTTTTCCTTCTCTGCCATTATCTGGAAAAGTGAGTCGTGCCACTCCAAAATGTGAATATCCAGGAGATGCCCCGATGGAAAGGAGCGCTTACAGAAGGAGCAGACATTCCGGTGCAGTGTGTTGTAGTGGTGCTCGTAGCCCTCCAGTGTATCAAAGACCTGGCAGCACCCAGAGATGTGGCAACTGAATTCAGACACCCTGCAGGGAAATTAGGACATCCATGACAAATTAAATTAGAGCCTTAATTTAAACAGCATATATCCCTCTAGATGACTTTATTTACTTATGGCATTTTTTTTGTGAATAACACTTAAATTAAAGGAAAGGTGCAATGGAATTAAGATTACAATGGTACTAGCAGTTGGAAACTCTTATTTGCCATTATGGCTTGAGCATCATGTACATTATCATCCTCTCAAGTGTTGCTTCAATTAAGAATAAGCACCAAGGAGCAACAACAGAAATAAGCTCTTTGACCTTAAAATCATAGCTGTGGATTAAAACTTTGTGCCAACACTGTTTAACAGGTGTGTAAGATAACCTCACACAATCCTCAAAGAACGTCCTCAATTTTATACACGAGAGCAGGTTTTCAAGTTTGAATATTCTCACACAGGCTTCACATTCCTAATTGCCGCTGTCTATACCACACAGCTCTGCCATGGTTTAGACTGAATAAATAATAACCTGCCACTTAAAACCTTTTGTTTAGCTACAATCCCAATGATATAGGTGCCTTGTATGCTTAAGTGAAATTCAGTGAAATGTCACATTCAGCCAGCACAAGGAAGTCAGCATTTATACAGTCAGCTGACTGAAGCACAAAATAGCAAATTTTGATCTTTTAAGCAGGACTTTGAGGTTTGCAAAACATATCGCCTCATTTTACCTTTCAAAATCACAGAATGGTTTAGGCATCAACCTACTTTAAGGACCATCTATCTAGTCCAACCCCTCTGCCCTGGACTGGGACACCTCCCACCAGACCAGGTTGCTCAAAGCCCCATCCAGCCTGCCCTCAAAACTGTCCGGGGATGAGGCAGCCACAGCTTCCCTGGGCAACCTTGGCCAGTGTCTCACCAATCTCACAGTCAATATATCTAATAATCTAGATATCTAAGCCAAATCTACTGTCTTCCAGTTTGAAGTCATTACCCCTTATCCTATCACTACATGCCCTTGTAAAAACATCCCTTTCCAGCTTCCTTGTAGGCCCCCTTTAGGTACTGGAGAGCTACGAGGTTTCCCTGGAGCCTTCTCTTCTCCAGGCTGAACAATCACAGCTCTCTCAGCCTGTCTTCACAGCAGAGGTGCTCCAGCCCTCTGATCATCTTTGTGGCCTCCTCTGGACTTGCTCTAACAGGTCCATGTCCTTATACTGGGGCCTCCAGAGCTGGAAGCAGTCCTCCAGATGGGGTCTCACCACAGCACAATACAGGGGCAGAATCAAAACATTTTGCAATGCGCCCGAGTCTTCTCCCTTTTAACTTCTCCTCCTCAGCGCTAAAGTCAACAGATAAGAGGAACGGTACCTATCTCAGTCTTGCCACCCACACAACGTGAGTAAGCAGGGCTCAGTGCCACATGCCGATGTGTAAAGGAGCAGAACATGCAAACTAAGAGGTACACCTCCTGCCACCACCGTGCCGAGGCAGTATGCAGGGCGTCCCTCACTTACTTGGGTCTCTCCGCCACCTCCGCGAGGCTGGTGAGGACACCTTGGAGGTAGAGGTGCCTGTGAACGTCCCCATCCTAGGAGAGGAGAGAGAGAGGCCGTGGGCTGGCAGGCCGGCCTCCACAGAGCAAATCATTCTCCACGGAGACCGGCCGCGCCGAGGAGAAGCTCTGTGAGAGCATGTCCGTTGTCTAGACCAGGGCCCGGAGGCCCAGGCCCGCGGCGGGCTCTGAGAAAGCACGGCCGTTTTTCCACACAGATCAGTCTCAGAGGCCCAGGCCTGAGAGGGCTCACTCGGCGGGAGAAGGCAACCCCTCACCTCCAAAAGCGGGTGGTGGGGGCCAAGGCGGAGACAGCGGGAGGCGAAGGCGAAGGGGGAAGATGGCGGGGCGGGGACCTGGGACGGTGGGGTGGGCGACAGCGGGGCAGGCGACGTTCCCCGCAGCCGGCGGTGCAGGTCGGCCGGCAGTGGCAGCATGGCGCAGCACTGCGCTTGCGCGGCGACGCGCACTTCCTGAGGAGCCGTGGTGGGCACTTCCGGGCGCCGCCGGCGAGGGGCATTTGGGGGCCGGGCAGGTAAGGGACGGTGCAGGAATGAGGTGTGGCCTGGAGCTGCAGTAGGGGTCGGGGAAAGTCCAAGGATTCTGGGTGAGCCGGGATGGAGAACAGAAGGACCCGCTGCCGGGGTTTCCCGCTCCCAGTAGGGCCGTTGCCGTAGCTGGTCACTGGGGGCTGGGTCCGGGCGAGTCGAGGTGTCGCCCACCGTTCGGGGCCTGGTCCCAGGAATGCCCCACTTGTCTCCGGCCTGTTTCCTTAGGGCCAGTCGGGATTTCCTATGCTGCAGCTTGTACCGATGCCTCTGGGGCTTTTGCTCCAAGCAGAGTCTGGCCCAGCAGCCTCTGGGGCCCGTTTGGGCAGGAGGAGAAGTTCTTGTGTCTGGCTGAGTAACACCAGCTCCCCCAGCCTCTCCTCTTACACGAAAGATAAGGAACTATTGGAGAGGGTCCAGCAGAGGTCTACAAAGATGATCAAGGGACTGGAGCCCGTCTATTATGAGGAAAGGCTGAGAGACCTTGGTCTGCTTACCTTGGAGAAGACTGAGCAGGGATCTTCTCAATGCTTATCAGTATCTAAAGGGCAGGTGTCTGAGGCTTGCAGAGATCTGTTCCAGCCTAAATGATTCAATTATTTTGGCAAACAAAAATTACGTTAATATGCTTGATATTCTGTATCTGTACAGGGTGTCACATTGAACTCTACTTGCATGATGCATCAACCAGACTCTTACTTTTGCAGCCATCATTTAAGTGGCTTTGCAGAATTTGGTGCTTCTCCATTAATAGAATGGGCAGTAGAATATAAAGACCCCTAAACTTGGAAAAACTGCTGTTGAGTAACTTCAGAAGCAGTGGTATGGACAGGCTGCTGAAGCCAGTGATTTCAACTGTATCTGCAGCCTGTCACTGCGCGAACCACCACTTCTTATGACAACTCAGTAGCTTTTCCACCACCAGTGTGATTTTGAGATTGAAAGACCCTCTTCTGTCTCACCTATGTTTAAGGTAGGGTTTCTACCAGTATGTTTAAATCGGCCACAATAGCGTGTATCTCCTTTTTGTTTACTTTCTTCCCTTACATGTATATTTTTATTCTAGTCAAATATTTTAACATGCTCTCAAGCCTCATTATGTAGTCAAAAAATGTTGTTTGTTTGTATGGGTATATTTTCATTTGCAGCAGTAAAACAATAACTTGCTGTCTTTGTTTCTGCATCCCACACAGCTTGTAGCCTCAGGTGGGAGTATGAGCGAGTTCCGCATTCACCACGATGTCAATGAGTTGCTCAGCCTGCTGCGTGTTCATGGCGGGGAAGGAGCTGAAGTCTACATTGATCTTCTGCAGAAAAATCGGACACCTTATGTTACCACAACTGTCTCTGCACACAGTGCGAAGGTAGGCATTGATGTACTGTAATCACAGCTGAGATGCCTTTTAGACCTTCTGGGGGAACAACAGGACTCCTGAGGCAGTGTGCTTCCTCTGCAGTTGTAGATAGAGGTTCTGTCAGCTCTGAGTGCAGTCTTCCCTAAGGAGAAATTCCAAATAAATATTACTCCAGCATTGTTTCTCTTTGGCAGTGATGTGAACTACCTTTTCCTTACTCTGCTCTTCTGTGAAATAACTTGACTTCTGTGGGTGCAGAGCTGGACACATATTTGGAGAGGTAATGGCTGTCCCAAGTTTTTTTTTGTCTGAGAATAATGGTGAAATCATGTGGGCATTGGTTAAAAAAGGGGTAATCTGATCTGGAATTTCAATTTTGAGTATAAAGTAGAAAGATTATTTCAGAAAAAAAGGTGAAAATCCTTATATCTTGGAGAGATTGGTGGAAGAACGTGAGAAGGATTTTTAGAACGGTGTGGGGGAAAGTTTAAAGGAGCTTATTTTTTGCCTGTGGTGGTGGTTTCAAGTCTTAATTAGAGGGGTTGACCTCTGGAGGACTAAAACAAATGAAAAATAATAATAGTTTGCAATGTGATTACATGAACAATACCTGACTCTTTTTCTAAGTGTCACCGAGGTATTGGGGATTAAAGCCTGACACTTTCATGACTGGACATACTTCTTTGGCCATACTGCTTTTCATTGTAAATTTTAAAAGCAAGCCATCAGTCAAGCTCTTAGGGCTAGAAAATTGCTAACTCTGGAAGTCCAGATCTTTGTGGCCTGAACTGCATGTTTTCACTAATTCCAGTCTTAAGCTTCATTTACATCAATAGCTACATTTCATAGACTTGTAGAAAGACTTAAGTAGAAGGCACAGCTGGAGAGCCGCAGTCCAACCCCTTGTCTGCAGAAGGGCGAATGTCACAGCTACAGCAGACTGCTCAGCTGCGTTTTGAAAATCTCCAGAAGATTCTTCCATTTCTCTGGCAATGGCCAGGGTCACCTCTGTCTCCAGAAAGGACTGTTTCCCGTTGTGGGCCCACTAGGATTTTCCATGTCATGGTTTGTGGCAGTGCTTGTGGTGCTTTTGCTGTGCCCCTCGGAGCAGGGTCTGTAACTCTTCTGGGCAATGGGCAGCACGCTGTGCCATCTCTAGTGAGTGAAACCAGTCCAGTTTGCTGATGTCACTTTTGCTAATGGGTCCCCCAACATGAACGCAATGTCCAGATGTATCTCCATCAATGCCAAATGCCTTAAACCTGCTGATACAACATTATATTGCTTCAGACTAAGCATGTGGGAAGTGATCCCTACTACAGATCTTGTGCTTACCTTCATCTGTTCTCTCCTGTGGTCCCTTCTCCATCACCTGAAGCGCTAGGACCCCAACTCTCCTCCAGCAGTTGTTAGTAGGAGACCAATGCTGCAGTATTCAATCCAAAGCTCATTTCCTGAAGTACTTTGGCAGAAACATCAGCCTGCACCTTGTCTCCATCTTTGCATAAATTTCCTCTTTTGTATGCTTTTATAATAATATACATGACAGTGGGACGTTCTTTGATTATTATGGCCTGTTAGAAGGGGATGGGATCCACCTGTCTAGAAAGGGGCAAGGGAATCTTTGGTAGCAGGCTGGCGAACTTGGTGAAGCAGGCTTTAAAATGAAGGACCTGGGGTGGTGGGGTCCAGGATGGCAATGCTCAAGCCAACTTAGCCAACTGCAAGCCAGGTCAACCACAGCAGTGACTAATGTTTCTTATCTGACCCTCAAGATGAAATCCCAAAGGCCAACCACCTGAAGAGCATGAATGACAATGGTGGATCCTCTTGCTCCTCTCCAGGGAAACTCTCACACTTGTTTTCAGGCCACTCTGAAATGCCTGTGCACCAACACATCCAGCGTGGAGCATAAACAGGAAGAACTAGATTTGAGCGCAGTCTCAGGGCCATGATCTCACTGCAATTACAGAGGCACGGTGGGATCGCTCGCATACTGGAGTGCTGTCCTACTTTTTAGGAAAGACAGGCCAGCAGGGCATCGTGGTTCTATGTGCAAGAGCAACTGGAATGTAGTGCGCTCTGCCTAGGGTTGGATGAAGAACGTGTTGAGAGCTTGTGGGTAAGAATTAAAGGCAAGCCAATATGAGTGACACACACTTGTGGGTGTTTACAGCAGACCACCAGAACAGGAAGAGTAAGTCGATGAGGTCTGCTACAGACAGCTGGAAGTAGCCTCACAATCACAGTCCTGGTTCTCATGGGGGACTTCAACTACCCTGACACTTGCTGGAAAGACAACACTGCCAGGCACACACAGTCCTGGAGATTTCTGCACTGCATTGATGATGACTCCTTGATACACATGGTGGATGAACCAATGAGGAAAGGTGCTCTGCTGGACTTTGTACTAACAAAGAAAGAAGGGCTGTTGGGGATGTGAAGGTTGGGGGTAGCCTTGGCTGCAGGGACCATGAGATGGTGGATCCTGCATGGGAGAAGCAGGACAAAAAGTAGAATTACAACCCTGAACTTCAGGAGAGCTGACTTTGGCCTCTTCAAAGACCTACTTCAAGGAATCCCATGTACTAAGGCTCTAGAAGGAAGGGGGAGCAAGAGACTTGGTTAATATTTAAGCACCTTCCAAGCTCAAGATCAGTGCATCTCTAGGATGAAATTCCATCTCAACATGAGGAAAAACTTTCCTTTGAGGGTGCCAGAACACTGGCAGAGGCTGCCCAGAGAGGGTGTGGAGCCTCCTTCTCTGGAGATATTCCAAACCTGCCTGGATGCGTTCCTGTGCAACCTGCTCTGGGTGACCCTGCTTTGGCAGGAGGGCTGGACTAGATCATCTCAGAAGGTCCCTTCCAACCCCTAGTATTCTGTTATTCTGGGTGATTCTGTGATTAAACATTTAATATTAATGTGGTCTTTTACAGGTAAAAATAGCGGAGTTTTCTCGAACTCCTGAAGATTTTTTAAAGAAGTATGATGAGCTGAAGTCTAAAAATACAAGACATCTAGATTCTTTAGTTTATCTACTATCAAAACTCACAGAAGACAAAGAGGTTTGTCTATCCTTTAGAACTGTATATAAGTATTCAGCAGTAGCAACAGTGCAGTGATTCCAAGTACAGCACGCTTTCTGATGACAGTAGTCAGCAAAATACGTTGACACCAACAGATAAACAATTTTAGCGTTTTCTTAACTGTTAAGGTGCTACTGAGAATTGCACTCCTTGATATAAACCACTAAGACATTGGAAACTGGGACAGAAGGACCTGTGGTCTGATTCAGCACAACTGTCTTATGATCATACGTTTGTTATTTTTCGCTTTAGCATGTGCTACTCAGCATTCACAACATTTCCTTTTTTTTTGTGTGCGTGTACAGACACTCCAGTATTTGCAACAAAATGCTAAAGAAAGGGCAGAACTTGCAGGAAATGCAGCAACCAGTGGCAGCACGAATTTTTCCATTCCCTCGTCTACTTCCAAGATATCTCTACAGGAGCTCGAGGAGCTACGCAAGCAGCTGGGCAGTGTCACAGCCAACTCCAGTGTGCAGCAGGTACTGTCTGCCCATGCTAGGGGCACAGAATCTTTCCCTTCTGCTCGTGGGTGTAGCTGTGTTCTTAACTATTATAGTCTAGTGGAATTACAAATGTTCCTTTCTTTGCAGATAATCTAAATTATCTCTCAACATTTTTGAGTCAGATTGTATTAAATTTTTGTGCTATTCTTAGTAAAAGTGGCTTTGTTCTCTTTAAGTCAGTTAAGGTAAGTCTGATTTAGGCTGTGACAGTTCTAATTAACAGGGGTTAATATAATTTAATTTTCCCATTTCAAACAACAACTTAAAGCTGTGTTGACGTTGCCTTTTCTGCCTGTGGCAGTGCTTGCTCAGGAGCTCAGCAGTCATTGTGGTGTGTCCCCATCCTTGCTAGGAGTTCTGTTCTCTCAAATAATGCGAGTACAGTGCCTCACATAATCATTCACCACACGTATTTTTCACACAGCCATTCCTTCTACTTAGCTATTTGAGCTCCTGAAATAAATTCCGCAAAATGACCTCAAAGACAAAAAGGAAGAAAAAAAACATGTTGTAAAAGTAAATTGTATCCTTGCGAGACACAAGCTTAGAACACAGTTACGCAAGTGTCTCATTATCAGTAGGCCTGGAGGTAGGAGGTGCAAAAGGGCAGTTATTACTTAAATCCAAACTTTTATGTCCTATAATAATTCGTATAAATAACTATATTGTCATGGGTTGACCTTGGCTAGCCACTCTATTACTCAGCAGGACAGGGAAGAATAAAATATGACAAAGAGCTTGTGGGTCAAGATAAGGGCGTTTTGGCTGCAGAAGGCACAGGAGCAACTGTGTATGGAGAGTTATTTGGACAGAGGTGAAAGAGTGCTAAGTGGGGAGAAGAAGAAAAGATGCTCAGAGGTCTGTAGCAAGTAAGCAACTGGACAATGTGTGCAAATGCTTCCATTTAAAATTTTGCAGCTTGCCTTTATCCCAGAGGTTTCTTTTTGTTCTGCCTGCTGATGACTGGTCAATAAAATCTAACAGGACAATCCTCCAGGCTCTGAATGCAACTTTTTCTGAGGATGCTGCCCACTTGTGGATTCTCAGAAATCGCAAACTGGGGTCATCTCTATCTGTAGTCTGTGTTGTGGCAGTCCTGTGCCCTCATTCAGCGGAGGCATCTTGTTAGTGCAGAGCGTCTGTCTGCATTGATGAGGTGTGCGCTTCACAAAGCTGCTCGCTTTGTGGCACTGCTGGCCCTGTCTTGGCCACACGGCATCATTCCCTTTCATGATATGTCAGAGAATCACAGAATGCTATGGGGTTAGAAGGGACCTCTGGAAATCATCTAGTCTAACCTCCCTGCCAGAGCAGGTCCGCCTAGGACAGATTGTATGGGAACATGTCCAGGCAAGTTTATCCTACCAACCTTTGCTTTTGAGCTCTAGCTGAGGCCATATAGGGTTTATTGCCTATGCTGGCTTCTCAGCAGATGTGCTTTTACTCTTCAGTCTGTGAAGATCTTTCTGTGGCAGTGGCTGAGCAGAGCTAACACCTTCCAGGGAACACCCTTTTGTGAAGATGATACAGTAGATCAGTCGCCAACTGAGGGGTTTGCTGTGATGATCGGATCATCTCAGGCCATTGATGGCTAGAGGAGGGGACCCTCCATGTTAAGGTTTTGGGACACCTGCACGTTTTTTCAGCTTGAAGAGCTGTACATGCATATGATGATGGAGTGTTCACATCTTAGAGAGAGTCCAACACCCTTCCCCTTTCAGGCAATGATGAAACCAGGACCATGTACCCTGTGAAATACATGTCTGCACAGGCAGTTTGCCTGACTTACTCCAAACTTTCACAGATTATCTGACTCAAGTGCTTGATTTAAATCGTGAAGAGAAGATGAATTTCCACTAAAATAACTAATCTTTCTAATAGGATTTATGTGCAGACTTGCTAAAAGAGGAAAGAAGAGTATGTGGTGTTCCCTGGGATGTGCAGCTCACAACCTAAGGAATTGAAATGGCAATACAAGCCAAATAAAAAGATTTGCTGCTCCGTTTGTACTTTCTTCATACTCTGATAAAAAGCCCTAACAGGCAGGTGCTTGGGGCCTTTGTGTCAGTAGGGCTGTATCAGCTCACATAGCTGAAATCTCTTGATGCAGTTTCTGCTAGAGCCACTTCCCAGGAGGACTGTCAAATAGACATAATAATTGCAATTGATTTGTTTGTCCATCTGTTTTCTGTAAGCCAGGTTGTGCACTGGCACAAGCCCTGGAGTGATTCTTGACATAAATACTAGGGTCTTACTTTAGCAACTGTATTTCTGATACCACCTTTGTTCAGCAGGCACGGAGGATAGCTGCCAGAGTTTCCACAGATTCATTGCAGCACCAGTGGGAGGAACCACTGGGGTTGTCCAATCCAGCGCCACTCTTAGAGCAGGAAAGTCACCCACACTAGATCAGGGCAGCTGTCATCTTGTGCATCTGAGTCCTACAGCCTGCAAGGAGGGAGATACCCCACCTCCTTGCTGACCCTCTGTGGCTGCTCCCCCTCTGCAGGAAGAATTGTCTCTTCCTGCCCAGTCTTAATATTCTCAGAGGCAGCTTGTGTCCTTGGCTGCCTGAACCTCCTGCCACTGCTGAGAGGAGCTTGACTTCACCTGTCAGCTTGGTATTTGTCCTTCCTGTAGTTGCAGGCTGCTCTTGGACCATCCATTGGCCAGACCCAGCAAAGCCCAGCTGCCTCCACCACTCCTCTTTGGAATGTCCAATGTATGCCTACTGCTGCCCATCTCCCTTTGCACCAGGGCTCTAGTGCAGGAGCAGATGGCATTCATTGAGCACGAAGGTGAGCTCTTTCTCTACTTTGATGGATGTGGAAGGTGCCAGATGCAGGTTCATCAGCATGATACTGGCAAACTGCCCCCTTATCCCATGGGCTTTAAGTGCCAGGCTGACACCAGAGGGCCACATTTTCTGTCCTGGGAGTTTTATCCAAATTGTCATTGAAGCTTGTCATTGAAGTAATGACAACAGTCTAAATTTTAAGTTGCAGTGAGAATGTGATTCTTGCCCCTGAGACATATCGTCCCACAAGTGCTGTGCCATCTGCTCTGTGATTACTTGGCACTGTCAGAGAGATTATCCAGTGATCTTTCAGTGATTGGAGTTGCTGCTTGGATCAGGTTTGGCACAAGAATTATTGAGGTGGTAAAACTTAGGTGTTTCCTTTCCGTAGTTACATCCTTTATATAGCCATGAAGATGATCAAGGGCTGGAGCAACTCTCCTATGGAGAAACGCTGAGAGAGTTAGGTTTGTTCTGCCTGGAGAAGAGAAAACTCCAGGGAGAGCTTACACCAGCCTTCCAATAAATAAAGGGGGTCTACAGCAGAGATGAGGAGGGACTCTTTATCAGGGTGTGGAGCGATAGGACAAGGAATAACGGTTTTAAACTGAAAGAGGGGAGATTTAGGCTAGGAAGAAATTTTTTACTGTGAGGGTTATGATACACTGGAACAGGTTGCCCAGGGAAGCTGTGGCTGCCCCTTCCCTGGAGGGGTTCAAGGCTAGGCTTGATGGGGCTTTGAACAACCTGCTCTAGTTGGAGGAGTGTCTGCCCATGGCAGGAGGGTTGGAACTTGATGATCTTTAGGCTCCCTTCCAACCCAAACCCTTCTATGATTTGTAGCCTAACTATGTCGACTTTTTTGAACTCTGCCAGTTAACAAATTCAGGCTAGAGCTGGTTGAACTCCCTACCTCTTGTCATCCCAGAGAATCCCTAATGAAGAACCAGTTCCTTGTTGAAGAAAGTTCTGCGTTTATTTCAGGGGTTCTGTCTGCTCCTTTTCACGATCACTCTGAAGAGTAGGCCTCAGTCCCTGCCTTTTTATTAGGAACAGATGCCACAGCCCACACCCTTACTCCAGGCATGGCCCAGCACCTAAGTGGTGAACTCATGGGGATGGAGGTGGTAGCATGTTCCTTCACAGTGCCATGACTTCATCTCATTTCAGGGACTTTCCTCAGGCACTGGGAGCTGTTGTGTTTATTATTCTATAGTATGGGAGTAGGGAATTTTACAGTATTTTCCAGGGCCAAGAAGGAAAAGGAGACTACTAGATGGATAAGGAATTGTCTGAACAGCTGCATTCAAAGAGTTACAGTCAGTGTCTCAATGTCCAAATGGAAACCAGTAATGAGTGGTGTCCCTCGGGTGTCTGTATTGGGACCAGTACTATTTAGAATTACAGTCATAGAATTTTCTAGGTTGGAAAGGACCTTTCAGATCACCTGAAGTGATCTGAAAGTGAGAAAAGCCATCACTAAAACATATCTCTAAGTACCACATCTACCCATCTTTTATATACTAGTGATGGTGACTCAACCACTTCCCTGGGCAGCGTGTTCCAATGCTTAATAACCAATTCTGTGTAAAAAGTTTTCCTAATATCCAATCTGAACCTCCCCTGGTGCAGCTTAAGGCCATTTCCTCTTGTCCTATCACCTGTGACTTGGGAGAAGAGACCAACACCCCTTGGCTACACCCTTCTTTCAGGGAGTTGTAGCAAGTGAGGTCTCTCCTCAGCCTCCTTTTCTCCAGGCTGAACACCCCCAGCTCCCTCAGCCTCTCCTCATAAGACTTGTTCTCCAGACCCCCTCACCAGCTCCATTGACCTTCTCTGGACCTGCTCCAGCCCTTCAATGTCTTTCTTGTGGGAAGGGGCCTGAAACTGGACACAGCCCTCGAGGTGTGGCCTAACTAGTGCCCAGTACACGAGGATGGTCAGTTCCCTAGTTCTGATGGCTACACTGTTCCTGATCCAGGCCAGGATGCTGTTGGCCTTCTTGGCCACATGGGCACACTGCTGGCTCCTCTTCAGCCCACAGTCTACCAACAACCCCAGGGCCTTTTCTACCAGGCAGCTCCAGCCACTCTGCCCCAGCCTGGAGCGTTGCAGGGGGTTGGTGTGACCCAAGGACAGGACCCAGCACTTGGCCTTGTTGAACCTCATCCCATTGGCCTGGGCCCATCCATCCAACCTGTCCAGATCCCTCTGCAAAGCCTTTCTACCCTCCAGCATGTCAACATCCCACCCAGCCTGGTGTCATCTGCAAACTTACTGAAGGTGCACTCGATCCCCTCATCCAGATCATTGATAAAGATGTTAAAGAGAATCAGCCGCAATACCGAGCCCTGGGGGTTCTCGTGACCAGGCCGCCAACTGGATTTAACTCCATTCACCACCATGCTCTGGGCCCCGCCTCCAGCCAGCCTTTAACCCCTCCAAGCCATGGGCAGCCAATTTCTCAGGAGGATACTGTGAGAGACTGTATCAAAGGCCTCACTAAAGTGCAGGTAAACAACATCCACAGCCTTCCCTCACCCACCAAGCAGGTCACTGTCATAGAAGGAGATCAGGCTTGTCAAGCCTGTCTTTCATGAACTCGTGCTGGCTAGCCCTGATCGCCTCAATGTCCTTCACACACTGCATGATGGCACTCGGAGTGATCTGTTCCGTGACCTTCCCAGACACCGAGGTCAGACTGACAGGCCTGGAGTTACCCAGATCATCCTGCCTGCCCTTCTTGTGGATAGGAGTCACATTTGCTAGACACCAATCAGGTGGGACCTCCCCAGTTTGCCAGGACTGCTGATAAATGACGGAAAATGGCTCATTAACCACTTCCACTAGTTCCCTCAGTACCCTCGTGTGGATCCCATCTGGCCCCATAGACTTGTTTATATCCAGGTGTTGGAGCAGGTCCCTCACCACCTCCCTTTGGATTACGGGGGCTTCATTCTTTTCCCTGCCCCCATCTGCTAGCTCAGGGGTCTGGGTACTCAGGGAACAAGAACAACCTACTTTATTACTGAAGACTGAGGCAAATAAGGCATTAAGTACCTCAGCCTTCTCCTCATCCTTTGTCACTATGTTGCTGCCTTCATCTGATAAAGGAAGGAGATTCTCCTTAGTCATCCTTTTGTTACTAATGTATTTATAGAAATTCTTTTTATTGTTCTTAACATCCAAAGCCAACTTAGTTCTAGTTGGGCTTTGGCCCTTTTAATTTTCTCCCTACATAGCCTTACAGCATCTCTGTGTCCTTCCTGAGTGGCCTGCCCCTTCTTCCAAAGACAATAAACTCTCCTTTTTTTCATAAGTTGTAACCATATCACCTTGTTCAGCCAGGCTGTTTATTTCCCCTGATGGCTCGCTTTTCAGCACACAGGGACAGCCTGCTCCTGTGCCTTTAAAACTTCCTTCTTGAAAAATGTCCAGCCTTCCTGGACACCTTCAGGACATCTCCTTCAGGACTGCCTCCCAAGGATCTCTGTCAAACAGGCCCCTGAAAAGACCAAAGTCTGCCCTCCAGAAGTCCATGCTTATTTCATCATTGCTATGCCCAAGAGAGCCTCCAACTGTCACATCCTCCATTAGTCCTTCTCTGTTTACAAACAGCAGAATTTAGTATCTTCATCAGTGACATACCTAGTGGGATTGAGGGCACCCTCAGCATGTTTGCAGATGACACCAAGCTGATTAGTGCAGTCAATATGCTGGAGGGATGAGATGCCATCCAGAGGGACCTGGACAGGCTGGATAAGTGGGCCCATGCAAACCTCATGAAGTTCAGCAAGGCCAAGTGCAAAGTACTCTGCACCTGGGTTGAGGCAATCCCCACTATCAGTATAGACTGAGGGATGGAGAACAGCACTATGGAGAAGGACTTGGGGTGATAAAAAAATTGGACATGAGCTAGCAGTGTGTCCTCGCATCCCAGAAAGTCATGTGAGGGTACTGAGGGAGCTGGTGGAAGTGGTTAATGAGCCACTTTCCATCATTTACCAGGAGTCTTGGCAAACTGAGGAGGTCCCAGCTGATTGGCATCTAGCAAATGTGATGCCCATCCACAAGAAGGGGAACTCCAGGCCTGTCAGTCTGACCTAGGTGTCTGGGAAGATCATGGAACAGGTCACCCTGAGTGCCGTCCAGGTCTGGGGTCCCTAGTGCAAGAAAGACATGGATCTGTTGGAGTAGGTCCAGAGGAGGTCACAAAAATGATCCAAGGGCTGGAGCACCTCTTCAATGTTGAAAGGCTGAGACAGTTAGGTTTGTTCTGCCTGGGGAAGAGAAGGCTCCAAGGAGACCTTACAGCAGCCTTTTGATATATAAAGGGGGCTTATAAAAAGGAGGGAATAAGACTTTTTACCAGGGTTTGTAGTGGCAGGGCAAGAGACAGCACTTTTCAACAGAAAGAGGGTAGGTTTAGGTGGGATGCTCCATCCCTGGCATTGTTCAAGATCAGGTTGGGCAGGGCTTTGGGCAACCTCATCCAGTGAAAGATGTCCCTGCTCACAACAGGGAAGTTGGACTGGATCGTCTTTAAAGGCTCTGTCCAACCCAAACCATTCTATGAGTCTATGATCTTGTTTCATTTTGGCAGTTGGAGACAGGAATTACTTCATGTCTCTGCATTTCCAAGGTCATATAGTACATCATATTGTCCATTATATAGTCCCATCTCACTGAGCAAGCTCTATTTTATAGTACTGTCTTCCATCTGCATGTGCTGTTGTGTTCTTACCTGGCTCTTTTAGGTAAGAGCTCCCATTCTTATAGTATGCATGGTTCATGGAGATGTTGTGATAGTGAGGTTCATGGTTTGTGGAGCTTTTCTTTCAACTCATTCCTCCCTGCCATTTGGGAAGAGGTAGTGATGGCTGCCCTTCTTCTAAGTGGAAGTTTGTTCATACAACCATCTTGCATAGGGCTGGTGCTACAGGGAGATCTCCCATTCCAGGTCTTCCTTTAATGGCCTGGAGCTCAAGAAGATACAGAAAGTGCACATGATGTTTTCATCTTTTAGCCAATGTCTTTGTGTGTCCAGATTGTGATGGACAAGTAGTATATACTACTTCAATACAGAAGTATTTTCTCACTGTATGTGTTTAAGATTTATGAAGGCATTCAAGTTGTTGATCCAGGTGAAGGACTCAGTCCTACACTGAGATCTGCAGTTTTATGTGAAGTTTAGTTATCCCTTGAATTGCTGGCAGCTTACTTGACGGTTCATCTTTCTCCATATCCTGCTATGAGAGTTCTGTTTCTGTTAAGGAAGCTGAGGAGGTTGAGGTCCTTCTAGCAGATCACACATATGCAGTATAAGTAGGAATGTAGTGTCGCTTTGGGGTGCCTCTTTGACCTCAGGACATTGTACTGGCGTTATGCCAGCAGTGAGCTTGCAGGAAACATGCCCAGAACTGGTGCTGTTGTGAGGCCTGGTCCCACAGCTGATGCTTGTTGGAAGGATTTCAAGACCTGGTCAGCTCTGACAATATGAAAAATGGCTGGGGCCAGCCACATTGTGCATCAGTTACCCCTCACAGTGTAATAGCACTGTTCTTTAAGATGCAAAGCTCACATGTACATTTACTTCCTTCCCAAATTCCTCTCTCCTCTGAGACCTCTTATAAGAGGAAAGTAAAATGACCCTGTGCGTATCCCATTTTGCATACACGTGTGGAGCTTAAGAAGTGGCATTCATAAGCATGTCCCCTGGGTTTATGTCTTGGGGCTCTAAACGTTCATGTAGGTTGTACAGCTCAAAGGCCTCTCCAGCTGATAATTAATCTTGCACTTCATTTAATTTCAGTGTCAGAGACCAACAGCTGAGGTTGTAAAGCTTTTTGGTCTTTAAGAGCTCACTTCCTTTGCTGATGCCTATTCAGAGTAAAAAACTCTCATTTTCCAGCTACAGGTGGGTGGATTATCTGGACTGCATTTGGCACACAGCTACTCAGTAGGCACTGTGCAGAAACCAAGTTCAGACACGTTTGTTAGCAAGTGCCCCTTGAATAAGATGTTACTGCTTCTGGAAGGAGTTTGCTGCCTTTTCACATAGTGTGCTTTACAAGCTAGTAAGCTGTCTGGTGGTTCTGCATGTCCCCATTCTGCTCCTCTGTGTGTGCCTTAGCGCCCAGGCTGGTGGGGAAGGGTGCAGAAAAGTGTTACCTGATGTACCCACCAATAAAAAGAAGGCCAAGTGTATAAAAAATCCAACACTGAGCTGCTGAAACATCACCTATTTTACTTTCTGTTCTCAAGTCATAAGTTTCTGCTTAAAATTCCAAATGGCTTGGACTTTGGAAGATCTTTCTTTCTCTCTCTTTTTCCAACAGCCTCTTGAGCTTACACGAAAAATTCTGCGAGATAAGCAGAACAAGAAGAATTCTGGACAGCCCATTCCAGTATTTCCATCCTGGGTGTATGACCGACCTGCACTTATTGGGGATTTCTTAATTGGCACCAGTTTAAGCACTGACACAACAGTACCTATAGGTATGTGATACACAGGGAAAATCGCATTAACTTTTTATGGTTTGTTTTTATGTTTTACGTTTTATGTTTCAGAAGTGCTGTTCAGATTTCACCACACTTGGGAAAAAAGCAAAACTTGGCTTTTTGGACACTGTAGATGAACATCAGGGTTCAAAAAAATGCCAGACCCTAAAATTACTTTGTTCACAGTGTTTCTCCTGTGCTGAATTGTTGATCCACAGGATCTAATCTGTTTTGAGTTTCCCAATCCTTTTTCTGTCTTGAGTCACAGCCCCTATAAAATCCTGCCGTAGGAGTATCTCATCTGTATTTCCCCAGAACTTTGGAGACTCTTGCAAGAGACCTGTAACTTCTTCATGTTGTGGATTTGGGCTGCATCTAAGGAGGGGATATGAAAACAGTTGGCTCATTCTTGGAGTTGCCCTTAAATAGCTTGTCCATTAGTGCATTTCTACCAGACCTTTTGAGATGTGCTGTGAAGGTATGTGCCTAGCAAGCTCAGAACCATTTGTTCTTTCAGATAGAATCCTACGAATGAAGAGGGATTTTTGCCTTGTTTCATGAGATAAGCTTTGCTGTAGTTAGTGTTGTAGCTCTTCTGTTCCCTGATCTCCTGATGCACTTCATTATATTTTGGGTTGCGGTCTTCTTGCAGCTGGTTTGTGTTTGACCACACCATTTAGAGACCCTACAGTTCACAGTTCTGCAGCTTTTGCTGCACTAACATTTCTTTGTGTCTGTATTTGAACTGTTTTCTTGATATTTCAATATTTCACTGGTAGGGGAAGTTGTTGACAAGACTGGAGCTCTTTGGATCCAGCATAATTGAGCCCTTTTAGGTTGAAGGATCAGAAACGCAAGCTGTGGGTGATGTTCTCTTTGTCACAGATGTTGGATGTATAGCCCTGCATGCTTGGTTTGCTTTGGGTATAAATGAGCAAAGGATTCTGTTTTCTTGGAAAGCAAGGTAGATGATTTTAGAGTTGACCCTAACTCAGTTTCATTTCCCTATATCTTGTTTCTGCTTTGTGTGATCTTCCTGTGTTCTCTTTAAATGGTATGTCTTCCTTTCAAGCTTCAGGTACTAGACTGAAATTATATGAATGGAATATCAGGCACTACTATGGCATGTTCTGATTGTGGGGATTTTTTTTGGTCTTCTCTTTGAAAACAGGTACCTTGCCATTAGCCTCCCAAGAATCCATGATTGTGGAGGACTTGCTGTACATTCTGATTGGTGTGGATGGAAGATACATCACAGCACAGCCTCTTGTGGGCAGGCAGAACCGAGCATTTTCAGTCGATCCAAACTTGGACTTGTCCATCAAAGAGCTGGTGACCAGGATTCTTCCTGTAGCATCAAGTTACTCTGCTGTCACCAGGTACCATGCTAACTTGTGTCAGAGGAGGATATTCTGCCACTGGAGGAGAATCTGTCATTGTGAAGATGATAACTTCCAAGATTAATTTAAACTTACGGGGATATAAAATAAGAATGACAAATTTTTTTAATTGGTTTTAGCTACATTTCTTTTTGCTGGGTTTCTCCTCTGTGCTGCCAGTTCACTTTTTTCATTCACCTCACCTTCGCTTTGTCCAAACTTGGTCTTGGTAAGTTCAGGCAAAGTGCAAATAGGATAAATCTGCTTGTTCTGGTTTGTCTCTTCTCACTCTGCTGTGAATTTCTCCATGTTTCCTGCTTTTTGCTCTCCTCTGAGCATCCGGGACTGAGACAAACTTTGTGTGCTTCTGAGCAGGAGAAAGTACTGCTGCCTAGCTTCTGGTAGCTACCTTAAGTAACTGTTAAAAGATCTTGGTATAAAGTACACCTCACTAACAGCAGATGTTTGTTACGTAGATTGTCTGCATTTGATTGAAAGTCCCTAAAAGATCAGCAAAGAGAATGAAGCATTTTTAGGATGTGATTCATCCAGTATCTTTTACGTGTCTCCTTACAGACTTGTGTTCAGAAGCATCTCCGCTAACATCTGTGAAGCTGTCTAAATGCGGTCAGATGAATCCCTGCTGTGGCATGTGGTGTCAGAAGCTAGCAGCAGTGCTTTCCACATGCTGCACAGGGCTTCCTTTTAAGATCTTTTTCTAGTCCTCTAATCTATTACTTATGCAAAGACGTTGGCCTTGAAAGTCTTGACTCTCACTTTTTCCATAGTGGTTTTGCAAATAATTCTAGCTCTCCTGCAATGTCTGGCCACAGCTTTCCTTACTAGGAAATGTGGTGGTGGGAAATAAGCAGGGGGACATAGAGGAAATGTGAAAACTGAAGAGCTGAGAACTGGTACACTTCCCACCATATGATCTACCCATGTGCTTATATGGTGCCCTGAAAATAAAATTCCTGAAAACGATAGAAGGTGCCTTGCCTGAGGGAGTTTTCATTTTGCTTTTTACAGGTTTGTAGAGGAGAAGTCTTCCTTCGAGTATGGACAGGTAAATCATGCCCTGGCTGCTGCTATGCGGACTCTAATCAAGGAATACATGATACTAATTACCCAGCTGGAACATCTTCAGAGACAGGGACTTCTGTCACTACAGAAACTCTGGTTTTATATCCAGCCCACAATGAGGACCTTGGAGATTCTTGCTTCACTTGGTAAGTTTCAAAAATGCAGTCATTACATTTTGACAGGTGCATGACAGTGGCCTGTGTGATGGTTTACTTCAATGCAAAACTCACATCAGTCCTCTGTCCCTACATCACTTTTGCATTGGCAAAGTACAAATTTCACTATCAGCCTACCTAAATCCTGGTGTTTGAGCTACGTGCATGGCTACCTCAGTGTTACAGTTGCTATCAGAGGTTTCTCAAGCAAGGCACTGAAGTGTGTGGTTTTTTCATTACCACGTGGAAAGTGGATCTCAATACATGGGCCTGTGGTCTCTAAGCCACCATGTGTCTTGTGTCTACCTGAGTCCAGTTCTCCTTCCCTGGAGGGCTGGGCTTGGTTATTGATTTTTTAGATTGTGGATCATTTGGATTTTCATTTCTGATGTAAATGTTTGGCTGTGTGGTGGAATGGCCTTGCATCTTCACAGGAGGGATCTACAACTGTTAACTTTATGACTAGTTAGCTAGGGCATAGTTGTGCACAGGGCATAGCTTGTGCAATTAATCTGTGTCAGCTTTGTGTCTTATATCTATATTTTTAAATTTCAGCTACTTCTGTGGATAAAGGTGAGTGTATGGGAGGATCAACCCTGAGCTTACTCCATGACAAGACTTTCAATTACACAGGGGACAGCCAGGCCCAGGAGCTGTGCCTGTATTTAACGAAGGCAGCCAGCGTGCCTTATTTTGAAATTCTGGAAAAGTGGATATATCGAGGCATCATTAACGATCCATACAGGTAAAGAACAGTTAAGGAATGAAAATTAAATGCAGAAGTTAAGATATACTGTTTGGGTCTTTGGCTTGTGCTCTTTCAGTGCACCCATTCCTCTGCTTGACAGCGTGCCATAGCCTAGGGGCAATGACATGGCAGTAGCAGGTAAACAAGGCTGCATTGCAAAGAAGGGGAGCTGCTGGAGCATGTTTAACTACTTTTCTTTTTTGATTCAGTTTTTATACAATCATGGGCACTCTCAATTGCTTTCTTTTTCCAAATTCAAGGAAATCGCATGTAAAAGTTAGTGACATAACAGTTCAAATACGCAGTCCACTCAAATTCCATCTCACCATGCCTGTCCCTTTTTAGGTATTCTCCCCTCACATCCTCATCCTCTTTATGACAGCAGTGAGCCCTCTTCTCATGGGTACAAGGGTGGTAACTCAGAGAATATATGTTAAATGTAGTCCACTAATATGCTAATCTGATAGCAGCTAACAACACTCTCTGAAGTTTCTTGTCTTTTGTGGAATCATTTGAAGCATTTCACTGTGTTTAATAGTTTATGCAGCATTTCTATTTCAAACATTTGCAGAATCCTAAGGGGGGCAAAACTCAAGTTAAAATAGCTAAAATTAATGCATTCCTGATGATGAGAAGCCAGACAACAGCCAGCTTCCTCGCCTCTACACTGACAACCAAACAGTGCTTAGACTTGGTTTGTGAATCCTATACAATTCTGTTTCTGTCATATTTGGCTACAGATTAGTAGAAATACTCTGCATAATGCTTCTCCTCTTGCTGCAAATACGGACTAATTTCTGTTCTTCATAGGAATGTATTTTCATGAGACCTTATTTCTGATAGATCATATTACCAGTTTACAGGGAAAAAAAAAAAGTAATCTGCATTGTACCAAAACATCTAAACGTCTGCTTTAACTGTTCAGTGAGTTCATGGTGGAGGAACATGAGCTGCAGAAGGAGAAGATTCAGGAGGACTATAATGACAAGTATTGGGATCAAAGGTATACTGTTGTTCAGCAACAGATACCCTCATTCTTGCAGAAAATGGCTGACAAAATACTAAGCACAGGTAGGTAAAGATGGACTTCTGACGTAAGAGGAATCTTGAGACAAGTATTACCATTCTTGATGTAAAGATAAAGCTGATGTCATTGTGCTTTGACAGTTTATGGGATTGTCCACCTGAAATTCTCAGAGGAATAGAAGAGTGAGATTTAAAAAGAACCCCAAATGCTTTAAATATAACAACGCATGGGAAGGAGTCCAGCAGGAGGGGGAGCTGTCTGTCTTACTGCTGTTTCATGGGTACAGTTTTCTAGCAGCTAGCTAGATGGAGCTAGATAAGTGAGATCTGAGCATGCTGTTTTAATTTGAGTGTTAAAATGGAGCGTGCAACCTGATGGTAGCATTGTTCTCTTCCATAAGCACAAACCCCCGCAAAAGCTACTTTTGAAGTGCAGCACCAAATCTTCAAAGTTTCTGGCTATAGGCAGAGATGTTTTGCCACTACTGGGAGATAAAACCATTTCTAAATCTTTCCTTAAATGTGGTACCGGCAAATTTAAAATTCTGTATCATCTTTTGAAAGGTGTCTAAATCCTTTCCAGCTTTTACTAGAACTCAGTAAATATTTCACAGAATTTCTTCTACTTGAAGGCAGTGGTCTGAAAGGTTCCCTACTGGATGTACAATTGGTATGAATATGGATCCTTCTTTCTTTTTGCTTCTAGGGAAATACTTAAATGTTGTGCGAGAATGTGGACGTGATGTTACCTGCCCTGTGGCTAAAGAGGTCATCTATACTTTAAAAGAGCGAGCATATGTGGAACAAATAGAAAAAGCATACAACTATGCTAGCAAAGTTCTTCTGGATTTCCTAATGGAGGAGAAAGGGCTCGTGGCTCACCTAAGGTTTGATTCTTTTTACTGAAGAAAAAATGTCAGCTAGATTGGTTCTGATAGTGAACATAAGATTTTGAAGTTAGCCCTCTTTTCTTGACATATATTAATTTATTTTCTCTATTTCCATTAGAAAGATTGACTTGAAAAAATAGGATACAGGATTTTTTTTGAAGGAAAAAGCAAAATGGAATATTATAGAAATGTTGGCTGGGAAGGATGTCTGGGGGTCTCTAGTCCAAATTCCTGTAAGGCTGTTGTGAAAACTAGGTCAGGGCGGCTGTGGCTTTGTCTAGACAAGTGCCAAATGCCACCCTCAGGTATGGACATCCCCCACCTCTCTCATGACTTGTTCCACACCTGCACATCACTCCCACCTGAGAAAGTGCATTCTAGCATGTAAACTCCATCCTTCTTGTGTGAATCAAGCTTTTAGTTTATTACTATCTTCAGAAAACACTAAAAACAGGAATCTTAACTATCCAGAAATCCAAGACAGCAACAAATAGGTAGGAAATTGCTGTTGATAGCAGTTGATAGCCTGTTGTAAGATAGCTTGTAATTGGTGTGAGACTTGGTACTAGCGCTTATGCTTCAAACCAGTGACACAGTGTGAAACAAAGTGATCTGAGCTTCATGGGACAAACCTGCCAAGTGACTTGCACAAGAAGATGTCCCATTGGGATACAAAACCTGAAGCAGTAATGGCTAGTGAAGTGAATATGGCTAGCAGGCAAAGTGGGATTGCTTTGGGCCTATTTTTGACTAGGTCTGAAAAAGTTATAGCCACAGCAAAAGTGTCTGCTCCAGACCTGGGAAGACTACAGCTCAAGATCCATGTTTCATTCCTTTGAAACTGATACATGCCTTTCTGCTCTGTGAAGACCACCAGGGAACGTGTCTTGTTTCATGAAAGGTTATGAGACCTCTCTAAAATCTGCCAGTCATTGAGGAGATGCTTCCTAGCCTTGCTAATGACTGTCGTCAATCTAAGCCTTCTTTGCTTAATAGGACTGTTCAAAAGACACTGGCTTCCAAAGTTCTGGTAGCACACATCCTTCACTGGGCCTGTCTATCACCATGTAGTTTCAGATTAAGGTGCTGCCCAGCCTCTCTAGCTGGGGTTAATGTTTGCGACCTCCTCATCTTTGAAACAGGCTCTCTGCTAGATCATTCAGCAGCTGTCCTGTGTGTATGTAAACTGCTGGGTGCAAGCGTAGGGGCAGCTGGTTGAGGAGGAAGCTGCTGAGTTTCCAGCATGTGTGCACACTTTGAGGGCTGAAGTGGGATGGTTGTGATCAGGCTTTAGGGACTTGTGACAGATAACCACTTCTCAGTTAAGTGGAAGTACTGATTCACTCTCTGAGAGAGAGTTAGTTGGAAGGAACCAACAACCGCAGCAGATCTCTAGTTCAGCCTCCTGCTTGAAGTAGGATTGTCACTGGCATTAGGGCAGGTTTTTATTTGGGTTTGTGCTCTAGGGTTTGTCAACATTAGGTATCTTGAGCCTCTGTCTGTTGTGTCCTCTAGTCAACCACTGACACTGTCATGACTTCCTCCTAATGGGAGTTTTCTTGGTTCAAGAGAGTAATCCCAGTCAGGGAAACAGAAGGGCTGAGCATTGTCATAAATGGACAGTGATCAGGAGTCTGCAACCATATTGTGTTAAGGCTGTGCAGGTCCTATTTTACTCTGGAGACTGCAGTTATCATGTGTGATTTTTGGCCAGGCACTAAGTTAATCCTCAAACTCTCCTCTGAGCTATTTCCAAGCTCCTGGCCCAATGCAGTTAACTATATCTGGTGCCAAGTGAAGACTAAAGTTTATACATATTACTATAGCAGAAGTCAACAGGAGTACCTGGAGTACTTAAAAAATCAACACAGTTGTTTGTTCAAAGGAGTGCAAGATTCTGCTCTGAACTGGCAACTGTCTCTTGGGTGAATCTGCGTGTTGTGGAGGTTGAGGTGTTGCTCAGGACAGCAGTATGAGCCTTTGCCCAGCAATGTAGTGTATACGGGTTTTTTCATAAGTTGCATTTTTTGAGGAAAAAAAGAATAGCAGAAGCCCTCATCTGACTTGACAAAAGCATGCTGAGTGAAGTGGCAGGGAGAAGGGGACATGCATGAAAGACTAGTCTCCAAATGGGTTATTTATGGCTCTGTGTTCTCTGTGAAGAAGAACATTTTGTGATCAAACCCAAGCAAGCTGTCTGAATTGATTGCTGTTGTTCCTTTAGTTTTAATATGGATTAACTTGGGCTTTAAAACACATAATCAGTTGTCCACTTTCTTGAGCAGATCTATAAAACACTATTTCCTGATGGATCAGGGGGACTTTTTTGTTCACTTCATGGATCTCACAGAAGAGGAACTTAAGAAGCCTGTAGATGACATCATAACAACAAGGCTAGAGGCTCTGCTTGAATTAGCCCTGAGAATGAGCACAGCCAACACAGATCCTTTCAAGGATGATTTAAAGGTAAGAATGCATGTAAGCAGAAGATAATTGAATTTGAGCAGAAGGCCTGCCATGATTTGGAAAGATCTGTGTTTCTGTAAGAACCTCCTGAATGTACAACGAAGGCAAAGAGAATTGATGGCTTTCCTTCTGCAGACCTTCTCTGGGTTAACTCCTCTTTCATCTGGATTAGCAACTGGAAGCCTGGACAAGGGGCTGTGTATCCTTGCTGGAGTTGGAACACGGGGAAGGTGCTTTTGGGTGGCCTCAGGATGAGGTGGAAACACTAATGTGTCTCTCGTGCTTATTCTCAGCTTGGGTGCTCACTTTGGATACAAGAAAATACCTAATTAGAAGTCCTGCCTATTAGTGATTGCATATTTTACAGATGTGAGACAGCACAGAGGCTGTACCTCGGGAATGTGAGATCTGACTAGACCTTGCAGAGGCTGAGGGCAAGGCAGAACAATGAACAGTCATATGTTGTATGCTGATTGTTAAACACTACTGCGACACTGCTCTGGTGTCTGCCACTGCACTGTCCAGATCATACCATTCACTATCGCTTCCTAAGTTGATCTGAAGACTTGAGAGCAACTCTGACAGTTTGCACTTCTGCCACATGTCTGTTGCTGTGCAGTAATTGCGAGTATCCTGTAGCTTCATTTTTTTCCTGCTCTTCCTTTATAGATTGACTTGATGCCCCATGATCTCATTACACAGCTCTTGAGAGTATTGGCCATAGAAACAAAACAGGAGAAGGCCATTATCAGTGCAGATCCCACAGAACTCACTCTCAGTGGTCTCGAAGCATTTTCCTTCGACTACATTGTTAAATGGCCTCTGTCCCTTATTATAAACAGGTAAAGTATCAGTCCACTGAAGGTAAAAAGGGCAGAAGCTTTTGCATGGGGTTGAAGCATGTTTCCACACAGCAAAATATTGGAAAACTAGTATGTTAAAAGTGACATAAGTTCCTGACTAGCAGGGAATGCTTTGGAGTTGTTGAGCCCTGCTTGCTCCGCTTTTAGGCTATGGAATACAGATTGTCTCTTCAGTAGATCCCTACTAGACCGTGTCTATGGCATGCTTGGAAAGTCAACCTTTCATTTTAAGTGGTGGGGATACATAGATCAAAGGATGATAAGCTTGATCCCTGGTTTTACCTCTGACTGGTCACCCAGCTTTCATTTGTCCATGGCTTTCTGAAATATCTCCCCTGAGAATGTGAACTCTCACAACAGGGTTTCCATGCAAGAATCAAGTGTCTCTTCAATGTGGAGAGCAGAAAAAAAAAAAAAAAGCACTTTCTGATATCCCCAGTTGCAAAGTAGAAGGATACAGGATGTTGCTAGAATTACTATAGCAAACTGTTTTGCATTTAATTGAATTATGAGGGACTGAATGGTTCATTTATGTGCAGTGATTTGTCCCTTGTTTCCCTGGAGAAACACTAGTAGACCTGGTGCTGTGAGCCAGGGCAAATGGGACAGGAAGTGTTACAAGAATGGGGTGACAGATGTGGAATTGTGTCAACTGCCAACAATTAGTTTGTCCCTTAATGTCCCCTATGAAGCATCATTTGACACAGGGGGACTTTTTAAATAATGTGATGCTTTTGAATTTATGTGTCTTTCTTTCAAATTGAGTGCATTAGCTCTGATGTTGGCTATGGAAGTGAAAATACTACTTGGTAAGGCTTCACGATCTGTGTCGACTGGAGCTCTGGAGACACCTACACTGAAGTGTCTGAATGCAGACCTGAATCCAGTCCCTGAAGCTATAAATAAGCATTCCCATCTGCTTCTGACAGTGCATTGCTGGCAGGGTAATGCTGCCTGTAGCTTGGTTACAGGTTTTTCTTCATCATTTTGGACAATCTTGGTGAATTGTTCTGGTGATCAGAGCAGTCTTATTGGCAATGGGTACATGACCACAGGCATTTAGCCCTCTATCCTTGCACATGTGTGAGTGACCTTTCTGCAGGTGGCGCGAGGGAATTGACGAAGGAGGCTGGTGATGTACCCGCCTGCAGGAAATATGGAGGAGAGACTCCTTGGAGAGAAATTCTTTGGGATAGTTACAAATGTGGGCTTTTTTCTTTGGTTTAAAGTATTTCAGCATGGATCTGTGGGCGTCTGAAGGTGTAAGGAACATTTTGTGTAAAGTCTCTTTGCCTTTGAGCAGCTTGAGCTTTCACAGCTTAGTCTGTCAATCAGAACAGAGCTTCATCCAGATGGGTTTCTCCTTTCTTTCCAGGAAAGCACTGACAAGATACCAGATGCTTTTCAGACACATGTTCTATTGCAAACATGTGGAAAGACAGTTGTGCAACGTTTGGATCAGCAATAAAACAGCCAAGCAATTCTCCCTGCATTCAGCTAAGTGGTATGGCCTTTTTTCTGCTGGATCGGGTGGGAAGGTTTTGTTTTCCTTCTTGCTACTTAGATATGTCATGACATGGATCAGATCATTTTGTCTCAAAAAAGATCTTTCAAATTTATTACAGGCTGAGAGAAATCAAAATATAACATTCTAGGTTTCAGTAGGAAGTGTCACTGAATTATCTTTGTACTGCTTGGCTTGTTCCACTTTGCTGGCATGAAGTTTTGAAAAAAAGTGATGGTCTTTATGGTTAGCTCATTCTACACTGAACAGGAACTAGCAGAGGACATCTGTGCGCACGTCGTCTTGGTAATGACTTCAGCATCAGCAAAGTTAGTAAGGATCCCAGTAGTTTAAAAGCAACACCCTTCTGGCCAGACCACTAGGAAGGACTCGTGACCTCCACACAGGTTGGCTAATGTTTCAGGGTTTGTATTCAATACAAATTGAAATAAGGTAAAAATGGTGGGGTGTTTTCCCAGGAAATCATTTTATCTTGTTCTGTCTGTGAGGGTAGATGTCCATCTTTGGATCTGCACTCCAGGTGCCTGTTTGGAGAGCAAGGCAGACCCCAGCAACGCGAGGCAGTACCTTCTGCATTGCCAGCAGCACTTTCTTGTCACAAGGTCACCTTGGCTGCATTGGTGCTGACTTCAACCAACCTGACTGTAGCTCTCCTTCTCCTGTAGTTGTAGAGGTGTTAGCAGAAGAGACCTGCAAGTGTCTCTACTCCAGCCTCCAGTCCCCAGGACAACTATGATCAGCAGGGGACAGGGCTGCTGTAGTTGAAAAAATCCTAGGGTGGGTGTCCCCAGCCTCTCCGATGACCTCTCCCAGTTTGCAGAAGTCAGTTCTTAGTTTGCCATCACAGAGCCTACATAAATTATCATTGAAAGAACCACTATACAATCCCACTATCCTATTTTAAGGCAAAATAGCATTAAATACTATAGGTAGCAGGTGATTAAATATTTGGATCCCCTGAACTTACTGATGCTAGGCATAGAATATTTTTAAGTGTTCATTTAACAAGTAAGGCTGGAAAGAAACATGAAGCATTCATCTTGTGAAATTTTTGCCCTCCTAACAAACGCATGTTGTATTGGTAAAATCACTTTGATAATGAATATTAAAATTCTAGTTGAATATAATCAAATATTCACAGTGATTTTCCAGTCTATAACAGGTTCAAGATTCCGACTTTAGCAATTGAGGGGATGCCATTTGAGTATGTGGAAAAGAATTAGAGATGGTTTGCACTAACTGTATAATCCCTCTCACACTGCAGTAGTGAATTTGCTAGGACAGAAATACTCAGCTCTGCTTGACTGTGGAAGCCTGGTGATAGTTCCCCATGGCATTTGCTAGCTCTAAGTCGTGTGGGTGTGATTTCTCCTGTAGGTTTGCTGGTGCTTTCACACTGCGGCAGCGGATGCTGAATTTTGTACAAAATATTCAGTATTACATGATGTTTGAAGTGATGGAGCCAACGTGGCACATTCTTGAAAAGAACCTGAAATCGGTGAGTGTGTGTGTACTTGAGAGAAGCTGGAACGAATAAATTAACAAATTTAATATAGGGGGAAAATGCTTAATTTCAGTTGCTGCAGGTGTCAATTTTGTTGGAGACACTTAAGTATCTTAGAACTGTTGTTGTTGTTACCACACTGCAAAGAGTGCTACTGTTCTACGTCACCTTTCTGCTTTATTAGTCAGATACCCCTTTCTTCTGCTACATCCTCCTGTCTATGACCAGCTCATTTTCTGCACCCTGATACGTATCTATGATATGATTCTGCTGAACATGGCTGTACACAGAAGAAAGTAAACTATGGAAAAAGAAGAAGGATGCTGGGTTCAAGGATCATAAACTGGTCCAGACATCTTCAGCTGATTTCTTGATTGACTTACAGTGCTCTTAAAAGCCAAGCCTATGCTTTATCTTGTGTGAAGCTGCAAGGACTGGCGTGTTAGGCGTATAAAACAGGGCCTTCCTTATTCGGGTAGCTATTTCACATGTATATTCCCAGTGCAGGTGGGCAAGGGTGGGGTACTTTTCCACATCTAAGATCACTTCCCACTGTTTTTTATGCCTGACAAGGGACTATATCTGGGCAAAGGATGCCTGGCATAATTTTAATTCATTTCACAGAGATATAATGTTCTGAGCTGTGGGGTTTTCCAGGTGTGTTACATAGTGTTTCTGGTTCACTAATCCAAGTCAGTGGCTTCTCCAGAAGTTCTTCACCATAGCAAAATCTGCAAAAGTCAGTATTTATCTCCTGATGGGCACGTGAGGTGTCTTTAGTATCTCAGAGATGAGCACGTTCTCAGCTAATATCCCACCTACCTGCTTTAAACCAAAAATGAGAAGTCATTGGCAGTTTGCTTTCAGAACAGGCTGGTCAAGAAGCTCATAAAGGCCTTCTCATATATGGTTTCATTCATGTCAGATTTGTTGGTTCCATCCTCAAAAGCAGAGAGAAAAAATCTGTCACTAACAGATCAAGGGCTATTCTCATTTTGTCTAGAGCAAGCCTTTCTCCCCCTTCCGTTTTTACCTGACTGTGGTAAAAATCTAGTCTTTAAGGGCATACAGTTAACTGTGGTGGTTCATTAGAGAAGCGAAGGATGATGCCTGTGCACTAGTGAATCTTGTGAAAGCCACGGCAATGCTGCATATCCATGTTATCTTCCTTGCCATCATCTGGGGCTCAGCTCGTAGCTTCTTTGTTGCCCAGGAATGTGTGCCAGAGCCCGGCCACCATGGTGGCCTCACTCTCAGCACCAGTGGAGCTGCCTGACTTCTGCTGTTTTCTGGCATACAAACTAGTCTTTGTGGGAGGAAGAAGAGAGCGGAGGTGGCATCTTAGGTTACTTCTGTATTGCTGCCTTAAACAAGAGCAGAGACATAGGCTGTCTGCTCCACATTACATAGCAAATGTCTTCACTGGGTCCCATGTGGTCCTATCATACGATCATTTTGGTTTTTTCCCAGTTTCAAGTGTTTGCAGCAGTCTGAGGAGGGTTGTATTATAGTTGTTTTCATAGCATGAAGCTGCAGGGATGTGTTGCATGGGCTGGGGTATGTTGTGAAGGCCTGTGAAAGTGCTTAAGGATATAAAGCTTAGTGGTATAGCATTGGAGGGCTTTGCCAAGGCAGGGAATCTGGCCTGCTGCCATGTCCGTCACGCCAAGAGTCAAGTTGAGAAGGCCCTTAGGAAGTGGTGTGCCTGTTCTTTGTGTGATGGTTGTCTTGGTGTATGGCACTTGGCACAGGCAAGGGCTGTGTCAGACAGTGAATTTATATTTAATTGGAGCAGATGATGAGTGATCCATTGCTCAAAGTTGCTTATTTTGCTGCATAACCTTTGTGATATGCATAACCTATGCGCTGCATAACCTTATCGGAAGTGATGCTGCATTCCTTATGGTCCTTCTCAGCTTTCTTACCCACTGTGGTGCTGCTGTGTTAGGGCTGATGGTATGGTGCCCCAGCTATTGTGAGAAAAAAGGAGCAAATGTACATCACCTTATTATTTTTCCCACTAGTAGTCATCCTGTGATCAGACACTTCTGTGTTGCATATCTTTTTCCTCTTACACCATTAAAAACATTTCTCTGAGACCAGTGCTCCTTCTGTAATCTTCATTAAGACTCAGCAGCTCTCTTGGCAGCTCTCTGATGAGCCTTGTGCACCTTCAACATCATCTGACCCTGTCTTAGTTTATACTGTCTATTGGAGAGTTGTTCTGGGGTCAGCTAATCAACATTTTTGATGCCTTCTCATCCTTTTTCCTGGAGAATTCACAGGAGGTATCATGCCTAGGATTGTGAGAGTCGTTGCAGATGCTTGCTGAGGAATTCTGAACAGGAAGAGGTTATAAAGTCAAGCTCCTGGATTATCTGAGAGAAACATACTTCCTTCTTAATTTTGTTGTTAATTTTAGGATTGCTAAATATAATACTCGGTTTACTTTACTTGAATTGAGGCACTTGAACAAGTTGTCCGGTCCTGGGTTCTTCCATACTGATTTCAGGTAGCACTTCTTTTCAGTCGCTGCTGATTCCAGATGTCCTAGAAGAGACAGAAGGCATGCAGTCTGCATTGACAGCATCCTCTGTTCAAGAAAAAACAATCTTCTAACTCCAGAGGTTTTGCAAAGACTTTCTGTCTGAAGATCCCTCTCTGCTTTGGCTCTCAGCCATTGAGTTTCTCTGCTCCTTCAGAGATTTAGTGGTGTTGAAGCATTTCTATTTCAGATCCGAAAAAGAATTTGACAATTTATACTGTTTCTCAGAATCCACTTCCAAGAATTGTCTATAGACCAAACCTTTTTGCTAGCCTGCATGGGCAGAGTTTTTTGCTCACTATGGCACATCTGAGAGCCTCTTTATCCTACCAGAGACGTTGAAATAGCAGGCATAGGGTGATTTTGCTGGCACTGGGGTGTTTTGCATGGTTGTATGGCAAGGAGATCACTCTGTGCCTTCATCATACACTTCTTCATCTCCGAAAGCTTGAGGGCTGCTGCAGTGTTTGGTAGAGCTTTTCTACCATTGCTCTGTGGAGGAAGGGCTTCTCCAAGTAATAGTGCAATAGTATTGACTCAAAGATGCTCATGGTGTGAATATGTATGCAAATCATCACTTGGAAGTGAGAAAGATTTTTGGCAATTTAGCCTGGTCTCTGAGACATAATCCAAATGTGTGTTTGCCCCCTATACTCATCAGTGTCCTTCAAGGCTTTTAAATCTCTAGGAGATGGAGCATGCCCTCTACCAGTGCTGGGACAAGAAAGGTCTGTCTCTAAGCAGTGTTGTGATATGGGCACCTGCAAGTCAAACATCTCAAAACTGCCAGCTAAAGAAGCTGTTTCAGCAACCACTTTGTTACGCAGTCCTTTAAATGAGCTGCTCACCAGGGATGGCATAATCCCAGCTTCTTAGTAAAATCTTCCTTGATGTAAATAAAAGCATCATTTATTTCCAAACAGAGGATGAAGAACGGGCTCCTTAACATCTGTAGCCTACAGACTGGGGTAGCTTTTTCCTTTCATTTGCATTTTAGGAGGGAAAAGGATGATCCTCGCTGGTCTCATGGAGTGCCTTATTTTGGTTTTTTTATTTGTCAGACTTCTCTCTTGTGTATTTCCACTTGAAGTCACAAAGTACTGATCTCCTAAAAATATAGCTAGTATCTTCATCTTCACAACATCATTGTCTTTATCAACCAGCCAGTAACTTCATGGCATTAAAAAGCAGGATTTATCCCCTGTTCTATACCAGTTTTTTTAAAAGGTCATGGATGGGGGATTTTTGGCCTGTTGGAGCAGTGTGGATACTTTGACAATTTTAGTCCTGTGGCTCCTTCCTAAGCTTGACTTGTGTTCTCTGCTTCAGCACGTCCCATTATTGCACAGAGTGAGAGAGGGGGTTTAATCTACCATTTAAAACGCGAGACTGAAACAACCCATTGAAGTAGCAGAATCTTGAAGCACTGCATGTCCTGGTTCCTTATTGTGCTCCTAAAAATGTTTCTGAATAACCTGTTTGTTTTAAGCTTTGTAAACATAACTGATATTTGGGGTTCTTTGAAAAGAGAAAAATAATGTCTCTTTTCCACTTATTGTAGCTGAATTTATATTAGATTGTGGGAGTGGCTATGATAAGCAGATTTAAAAGCAAAGGAAGTACATGTTCATAAAGCAGATAACTCCGTCTTGAGCCCCTTTTTCCAGTGAAGGGTTTGGATGATTAAGAAAGCATGATTTGGTTGTGGTGGTAACAACAAATCAGAGGTAAGAAGCCCATAAAGGGCTCTTGAATGCAGTAATGCAAATACAGTCTCCATCTCATGTGTTTCTCAAAGCCAGAAGACACATGAGAATTATCTCAACATGCCCTAGATCATGTCTGAGAGGTCACTTTCAGAGGCAGGATGCTGGATTAGAGCTTTAGTCTTTGAGCAGAAGAGCAGTCCTGGTTTGGTTTTTCATTATTGTACTGTCCTGTCATAGGCATCCAATATTGACGATGTCCTGAGCCACCACACAAGCTTCCTGGATAACTGCTTGAAGGACTGCATGCTAACCAACCCAGAACTGCTGAAGATCTTCTCCAAGCTGATGTCTGTCTGTGTCATGTTCACAAACTGCATGCAGGTATGTCCAGCCTCCCCATGTTGACTGTGCCACTGCTGGTTGTTTTGGATGCCATCCAGCTATGACAGTCCCTTTTTTCAACTCGACCCCTCTTGTCCTCGATGCACATGGAAAAGCCTGTGTTCCTCACACCAGGAGGTTCTACAGCTTGACTGCTCAGCATCTCATCCTTTCTCCCAAATGGCTACTGTGGCTTCTCCCTCCACAAAATTCTCTATGCTCTGTCTTTTCAGTGTTGGGATCAGATTCATATGAAACAAATTACCTCTCTTCAGCCAGTCCTGCAGCAGAATTTGAGGTGTAAGTTATAGGGCCCTGTAGTTTTTAGCATGCTCTTTTGAGGGTCAAGCAAAGACTGGTGATTAGATCCATGGAGACTGATCTCCATGGGCACACTCTAGCCAGCATCTCAGGGAGCCTGTAGCTTTCAAAAAAAGCACACCTCCATTTGGGTTTAGGAAGCTTTGTGTATTAACATTCTAAATTTAATCTCAGAGTTAGTTTTCATTGCAGTTAGCTAGCTACAGGGCTAGCAGACCCGAGTCAGCTTCATGCTTTGCCATAGTTGAAAAAATGGGACCTAACCATTTCCCCAAACTTCTGTCCTTCCAAGAGGTTCACTCAGAGCATGAAACTGGATAACGAGATGGACCGGCTCACCTTAGAGCATGGCACGATGTTGGGCCCACCAACAGGGGAGGAGTGTGCTGAAGAGACTGCGAAGAAGCAGCTAACTAACAAGGTGAGACACAGCATGGACAGCAGGGACCTGTGCTCTGTGAATGCTGTCTGGGTTGCAGTCTGCTCAGGGTGGCTGTCCTACCTCTTGTAGATAGACCTAGTTTCTAGAACGCCCCAAAAGCAGAATCTTTGTGGAATTATAGGCATTTTTTGAGGGCAGCGTGGAGTGCTGGTGGTGTTCTCAAAGTCTGTTTTGATGACCCTGTCTCCCACAGCAGGCCCTGCACTTGTTTCTGAATTCTTAGTTGTACTTTCAGCTGTGCAGTAGGTACCAATGTACAGGCTTTCTGTAACTCAAGAACTTCCTTATTTCCAGAACTATTGTTTTGTGATGAAAGAGCCATTAAACTGTTTGGTGTGATTTTGAGGCCCATTCTTTTCATATCTGGGGTATTTGTCTTGTCTGCATTTCTCTATCTGGATGCACGTGTACTAAGCAATTTTTTTTGGCATGCTCTGTGGTTAGCAGGCTGCCTCCTGTCCCACTGGAAACCCTGCTCTGGCACACAGCCGGTAGCATCCATCACCACTGCAAGTGCAAACAAAGTGCTCCAGTTACAACCAGTCTTAGGAAACACTCGCTTTCTGGTTATTGGCTTTTTCTCCTGCTTGAAAATAGCAGCATATATTTGAGGATAACCTAACTGGGATCTACTCTGTGGTGCTCCCAGATAGGCATGGCAAGCTTTTTAACCATGGACTTTGCAGTTGTTTTGAAGGATTTATTTTAGTGGCTGAGCATCTGTTAGGTTTAATGACAGAATTTTTGAGCATATTAGGAAATAAGCTTGCATCACTTTGGCAAGTGTGAATCAGGAAACACATGGGCCCACTATGCCTTGGTCTTGATAGCTTTTAGCAGAGCATGCCGACAACCTCCACCTGACATCTGGCTTCGAAGCCGCAATCAACAAGTTTGATAGCAATTTCTCTACACATCTGCTGGACCTGTTGGACAAACTGAGCATTTACAGCACCAATGACTGTGAGCACAGCATGCTCAACATCATCTATAGGTAAGTCAGTAGTTTTCTCTTTGTAACTTCCTTTCCTGTGGTTCCCAAATTCAGCTCAGCAAGAATAATTGCTGTTTATAACTATGCATGTCTGCCCTATCGATGAAAACACTGAAATTACAAGAAATATTGCCTTTCAACCCCAGGCTTTAAAAAAGCTCCACATTCTTTTGAATGATACGAACTTTGTCTGTTAATGTTGTAAATGTAATGCAAGTGTTAGTTTTGTGGGGATTGTCTCATTGTGTAGACAGCGGGTAAGCTGATTTCTGAATACAGTGTAAGTATTCCAAGATGAGAAAAATGTGCAAGGGATTGGTCATAAGGGGCTATTTTGTTTTAATCTTTTATTTATTTAAAGAAACATCCCTTAATATGTTTCTGTTGTGGCCTCACCCATACTTCCTAGCTTCTTAGAAAACAAAGTTGCTTCACTAATATCTAGAAGTGAGGTACACAAGATACATTGCAGGAAGAGAGAGACAGAGAAAAGGAGATCTAAGTGTTTCTGGTAGGTTTGTAGCCTCCTTTTTTAAATAAAATGAGAGGCACAAGGCCTTCTTTGGAATAATTAACATTTGTTTTTTCTGTAAAAGTCTTGCTGGGCTTTTTAAGATCTCTAGATTGGTGTAGCATGGACCTGTCCTGCTATTTCTAGATTTGAAGAACCACAGATAAGGCCCTAGGAGCATTACCCTGAGTTGAGCACATGTGCTGTGGAAGCAGAACGCTTCTCTGATCCTGCTACCAGGGCTTTAGAAGCAAACCAGAAATAACTGCAACTATGGACTTTGTCACTGTGAGCAGCTGTTAGGTTTTGTGGCTGGAATATGTTTTTCAGGAGTTAAGCACCCATGAAACCCAGCAGCCTGCAGATTGAAAATGTTCAGCTCAGGCATGCATATAACCACAGAATGTGGTTCAAGTTTGTGCACATTTTCTCTTGTCCTGTCACTGGGCACCACTGAAAAAAGACTGGCCCCATCCTCCTGACATCCACTCTTTAAGTATTTATAGGTGTTGAGCAGATCCCCCCTCAGCCTTCTCCAGACTAAAAAGACCCAAGTCCCTCAGCCTTTCCTCATCAGACAGATGCTCCAGGCCCTTCATCATCTTGGTGGTCCTCTGCTGTACCCTCTGCAGCAGTTGCCTGTCCTTCTTGAACTGAGGAGCCCAGAACTGGACACAGTGCCACTTCACCATGGCAGAGCAGTGGGGCAGGATGACCTCCCTCAACCTCCTGGCCACACTCTTCTTGATGCACTCCAAAAGACAATTGGCCTTCTTGGCCACAAAGGCACATTGCTGGCTCATGGTTGTCCTGGTGTCCACCAAGACTCTCAAGTCTTTTTCCTCAGAGCTGCTCTTCAGCAGGTCACCCCCAGCCTGTCCTGGTGCAGAGGGTTATTCCTCCCCAGGTGCAGCACCCTGCACTTGTCCTTGTTGAATTTCATCAGGTTCCTCTCTGCTCAGCTACCCCGCCTGTCCATGTGTCACTATATGGTGGCACAGCCTTCTGATGCGTCAGCCACCCTTCCCAGTTTTGTGTCATCAGCAAACTTTTTGAGGGTGCACTCCATCCCTTCATCCAGGTCAGTGATGAATACATTGAAGAGGACTGGACCCAGTACTCCCTGGGTATCATCACTTGTTACAGGCCTCCAAATAGGTTCTGTGCTGCTAATCACAACCCTCTAAGTTCTGTCTCTCAGCCAGTTCTTCATCCGCCTCACTGTCAAGTCATCTAACCCACACTTCCTAAGCTCACCTATGAGGATGCTGTGGGAGACTGTGTTGAAAGCCTTGCTGAAGTCAATGTGGGCAACATCCACAGCCCTCCCCTCATCTATCCATCCAGTCATGCCATGTTAGAAAGTTATCAAGTTAGTCAGACACGATTTCCCCTTGGTGAATCCACGTTGACTACTTCTGATAGCTTTCTTTTCTTCCACATGCTTGTCTTTTTTGAGAGTCATCTTTTTTGTCCTTGCTTTCAGTGGGGAAAGAAAACAACTCCATGCTAAGCATCCATTAGTTTCTTCATGCTGTCTGTAAGCTGGTGTGTAGCCTTATTTTCATGTGTAATCATTTGTAAACAGCTCTTACAGGACTAGCTAGAAATGAAGGTCATTTTTAGGTGTTGATTGTTTCCTTTCATCTTGTTTTCTGATGAAAGCCCTCGGTTTACCAAGGAGTTCTCCCTACCTTTACAAATGTTTTTAATCTAAAGTTGTAGATATGCTAGAATCAGTTGTCAGCGATACATAATTCTGTTTGTAAATGTGCCAGATAACTGGTTAATCACATATGTTTTCTTTTTCCTCTTGATGTTGTGGGGACTCATTTCCCAAGGCCTTTGATATTTAGTACAGAACAGAGTAGATCCTTATTTAGTTCTTTTTAACCACATAGGACTAAAAGGTTCTTTGGGCTTTCTCCTAACTGTGCATTGTCTGTTTCGTTTTGTTTAAGTATAGTCTTACTGCTCCTCTGCTTTGTTTGGTCTTTGTGAACTGTACTTTTGATTGGTCATTCTCATCCTTTAACTTAATCTCCAGGAAAACTGTAAGAATATTAACTTGCAACCATTAAGTTGTGTTTGCTGCCCTTCTGTACCAGTTGTCTTCTATGTCTTTTACACCTCTTTTGAGATGAGCTACAGCTGAAAACAGTGAGAGAGAAGGTTTTGGGAATGGGGTTTTTTTGAAGTAAGTTGTTGTCTCCTGCTCATGCTGTATCTCTTGAAGCTTTCATCTTCTTTTTCTATCAGCATCTGACAGGGCTGACCAGGATTCCTGGTACCAACCTTTGCAAACACTGTTTTGTGAAGTATTGCAGCAGGAGACTGGACTTCCAGTTGTCGTTTACTTCTGAGAACTTCTTGACCAGCAGCTACCATATATTTATAAAGACTCTGGCCTCCTGTGTTAGCTGAGATGTGGTCACCCAGCTGAGACCAAAGTTGATCACTAACACCTGTTGCCCCTGTTACCATGGGTGCTTCCCGGAGTGGAATCCAGCCCACCAGCTCCCACAGCACTGCCAATAATTATGTGCCTTGTCTTCTTCCTTGTAGGATTGTATTTCTTATTTGAGGAGAACAGGGATACTCCTAGATATCAGAAAGGAAAGGCAGTGCCACGGGACTGCTTGCTGCTCTGAACTCTCCTGCTTCTATTCACTGTCAGGGTAGGAGCTTATCCTCCTACCGCCAGAACTGCTCTTGTTGGTTGATACTCAGTCCATGAAATAGGAAGGTAGGCGAGGACCCCTTTTCTGCCATCCTAATAACTCTGATACACTTCATTACTGAAGTGGCCATAATCTGAGGTCTACTTCTCATCTTGGAAATTCTTCAAAGACTTTTTTTTTTGTGGCTGTGAGTGGAAGCCCCAACTGTAAAAATGATTGCTGTTCTTTTCAGGACTAATCAGGATGGCTAAGTCTCTCCAAATCCTTTCAGGAAATGATGGTGCAGCTTATCAAGGCCTTCTGGACTTTTTATGACCACCTTCATCTGTCTGGGCATCACTGTTTGTCATCATAGGACGATTGCAGATTGCAGGCAGGGTCCATCTGTAGAAAAATTGACAGGCCAAAGAGATTAAGCTCTTACATTTTCCTCACTTCTGTCACTCTTAGGTGTCACAGTAGCATACACAGTCAAGGGAGATTCAGAGATGAAGACCAAAGGAAATTGAGTCATCCAGGCAAGAATATTTACTTCTCAGTGCTTCCTTTATCAAGTGCTTACATTTTTATCATTACCAATACAAGTTCAAACAGACCAGCTTTTTTGTGATTCTCCATCCAGGAGATCTTAATGGCAACTAATTCCATGATCCAGCCACTTGGACATCATTGCAGGTTGCACAGGGAATGACTGTGCTGAATGACAGTGTTGAAGACCAAGTTGTCCACTCTTTTAATAGAAGACTATCATGACTTTTAATAGAAGACTATCATGACCTTGCAGTCACTGAGCCTTGCAAAGAACATGTGGAGATCGTCCCATTGGTGGCATTACCCAGCTCAGTCCAAAGCTGGAGTTGATTCTCAGCTTACTCAAGAAGTCAACAATGTCAAGTCGTTGACCTGTCTTTACATCATGAAACAGCAGAAGTCCTGCAGCCTTCCATCATGCTTTATCATGTATGATGCCAGACACTGATGGTAGGGCCTTTTCTGGCTCAAGTGGTGTTCTCCATCTGGCACTGCTCCTATCAGAGATTCACCTTTTTTATTACTGCCTCCTCACCCTTCTGCCAACTTTAGGCATCTACCAGGACAGTGGGATAAACTGACGCTGCCCCTTGGAGACTGGCTGTGTATCTTGTTCAGTTGTGGGTCCATGGTGACATGGCCAGGATCTATCCTCCACCAGATGCCGTTGTGTTTCACAAACCGCACACAAATGTTAGCTGTGGCAGGAGGTGGATGACTCCTGAGGTCTGGAAGCTCTGGAGCCAATTCTTCCAAATATGGGGAGGTTGACTTTTATGAATACTTCCTACTTCAGGAGAAAGGAGAAGTATGGTGATTCAGGCTGGTTGTGAGAAAACAAAATGCTTCCATTAGCAGTTTGCATTGAGAATGTTGACCTAAGCTGCAATCAACTGTTCAGAATTTCCATGGTATTTCCATGTGCAGTTCTGTTCAAGGGCTGCAGAGGAAATACTGGGTCTTCATGCCATCAGGACTGACATCGCTACCAAGTCTCCCGTTTGGACTGTCTGGGACCATGTGGGTCTTCACCAAGATGTTGGACATAGCTGGACCTTTACTGACAAATCAGATGTCCCCATTTTCTCAGTGGAAATACTGCATGTTAACAGGCCGGGCAAGAGAACTTGTCTTTCCATTTCCAAAGGCTGCTCAGCAATGTTTTAAACAGTGGAAGTCCCACAGTGAATGCTCAGACCTAACATTGAGCTCTCACTCAGTCTGTAGAGATTATTGGACTGAGTCCTGGACTCTATGGCAACAGGAACCCAAGAACCAGAGCAGAGATGGTTGCCATCTGAAATAGCATATTTGACAGAGACGGAAGAGCTTATAAGACATACCAGTCTTTTCTTATATATGATAACCTTTTTATATGACTGCTTTTCAAGGGTGATAGTCAATATGTAAGATAGATAACAAAATATCCCTTTTATTCATAATTCTGTTCCTGTGGTTTTACACATTAGATCCTGGTTAATATTTATTCAGTTTGCAGTACCAAGTAGCTGGTACCATCATGATGTAGGGCCATCATATTTGTAGCACCAGACATCAGAAGACAGACACCAGGAGGGTCTCCTTCAAAGCAGCAGCATGTAACTCACAGATCTTCAGCATGCTGGTGTCTTGCTTGGGTGCCTTGACTCCATCAGTAGGAGTGCTGACAGAGGGCTGGCACCTGCAGAAAATCTCCAGTCGCTCCTTCACATCTCTGTAGTGAAAATTACAGTATAGAGGACTTTTGCAGAAGAAATACTTAATTCCAAATACTTAGAAATCTTAGAAATCTTACCCATCGAGTACTTTTAGAATTCATGAGATATCCTTCCTTTACCGGTTTGGAGGAAGCAAAGATTAGAGTAAGACCAGTAGGGCTTATGAAGTGATGCAAAACCCAGTGAATAAAAATTCCAGCCACAAACAAGAAACTGAAGCATAAGCAGAGTTTGAGGAAACACCACACAGGGATAGTTATCAAAGATCATTTAACCCTGAAAACATAGCTGAAAGGGAAGCAAATCAAAATCTGCTATTCAAAAAAGTTGGGAGTAAAGCAGCTTCAGAGATGGAAGGATATGAATGAGTTCCGGCATCATATTTGAATCAAAGTTTGGTAAATATCCCTGCCTCAATGTCAGATTTCCTTTGTACCACACTTAAAGGATGAAAGAGATGCAAGCTTTTCAACCAGGAGAGAGCAACAGATAAATCCCATCTGTCGAGGCTCTATTTGACACAGTCACCAAAAAATGTCAAGGAACAATTCGTTGCCATTTGTGTAAGGTTGTTAAGCAACATGAAACTGAAATATTGTTTCCATTTGTTTAGTATTGGAGCAACTTAATTTGAGAAATGAAGAGAGTAACTTTAGTGCAATTCATGGATTTATATCAACTATTGCTTAGTGTTCCCAGGATACACATTTTTAAGAGCTGCACATGTCTGAGTTGGCTTTGATCTGCCCAAAGAAGGTCATAGCAGGAGTGGGTCTGGGTGGTTTTGTGGCTTTGGTTTGGATTTTCAGGGAGCGAGGATTATGATACTGCTGATGTCACCTGCTTTGGAGAGGTGTTTACAAGAATCAGCAACACTTGGGATTTTGGCTAAGCATCTTCCAGCCAGTTACTCAACTGCTTGAACGGTGAATCTGTTTGCAGCATACTTGTGTTAGCAAGGAGGTGGTGGTGATGGAACTGGCAACGTTTCATGGTAGTCATGGTGGATAATATGGTGGATTTTGTGTGGGGATGAATACCACGGTTCAGTGGTGATGAGCTCTGGTATTAAGGAGTGGTGGCAGTGTGTGGCCTGGTTCAGCTGATGCTCTGGGAGAGATTTCTCCTCCAGGGCTCATGGTAGGGGAAGAGCAAGGCTGTGTTCACCAGGGTGGGCACATGGAGTGCAGCTGCTTGAGAGGTCCATGCTTCTTTCCACAGTGAGACCTGTTTTACTTCTGTTTCACACCCCCTCCCTCATTGCAACCAATTTTCTCCTAAAATTTGTCTGATCCTATAAAATACTTCATGCATTTTTGGATCATGCGGCCTTTGAGCACCTTGACAAGCACCTGTGCTGCAGCACTCGCAGCACCAAGCTCTTAGGGGACTCTTGGTAAGCGTGTTCAACATGCTGTGTGTGGCTCTTGGGCACCGTTGGGCTGCTGCAGCTTCTGTGTTTTCTGTCTCTCAGGTTGGACTTCAACGGGTTCTACACCGAGCGCTTGGAGCACATGTCTGCCGAGCGCAGCCAGAAGGCAGCTCCCCTGCTTCCCCGCCTGGCCGTGCCTGCCCAGTGAGGTCCTGCTGCTGCGCGTTTCAGCCACCGCCTCTTCTGCATGAGCTGAGAACCGGACACTCATTCCCTTTGAGCTAAGAATACTCAACCCTATACATTCACAGCATGAGCTGGAAGTGAACCGGAAGGGTTGGCCCAGAGAGATTGGGGAATGGCCAGTCTCCTGAAATTTATGTAATAGATTTTCTCTTCTGAGAGGCTTTTGTTAAGTTGTTTTGTTTGGTTTTTTTTTTTTTTACTACATTGTAAAATGGTGTATTTGTGTGTTGTAAAATAAATTTAAAAAAAAGTAATCAGGGCTTATTTTGTCTGTTAACAAAACTCGGGGTCCAAATTAGTCTTCTAAGTGACTAAATCTTGGTCAGCTCACGGAGATCTGGCTCAGCTGCCATGCAGTATTGTTTTGTGGGACAAAGCCTAACTGGGAGGGGGTGCTGGAATGAAGCTGATCAGCTGCTCTAACTGATGAGATGTGCTTCACAGCTGATGAGTGTGTGTATCACATTGGCCAAGTCCTCAGCAGAAGACTTCTAGGGTGTCTTGTAGGGTTGTGGAGCCGTAAAAATTCCTTGAGCCAGTTTAAAAGTAGTTGTGGCAGAGTGGAAGTGTCACAAGTGGTGACTAAGGTACGTGCCAGAGACCCCAGTGGTCTCAGTGGCAAGTGTGTGAAACTGGGGAGACGTGCAAGGGCTGTGAATACAGGGCTGAGTGCTCCTGTTAATGACTCACCCTTCCTCTCCTTCACCTCCTGCTTTGCAAAGACCTTCTAGAATGTTCTATGTTAGAGGGAAGAACCAGATTCTCCTTTGCTTTGATGGATGAAAGCTGGTCCTCCAGCTTGGCAGAGGAATGAAGACAGACCCAAATAGAAGACGGAGAACACCAGAACTCTCTATTGTTAAAAGCAGCATTTCTTGGCCTGATACAGATGTGACTGGACAGGGTGTGAGAGAGCCTCATCCAGGCTCCCTTCCTCACCACAGATTAGACCCAGGTGATCTTCAAGGGTCCTTTCCAACCTGGGCTGGTCTGTGGACAAGGG
>VXBJ01006463.1:0-38389 GCA_013400055.1 Nycticryphes semicollaris | reverse complement strand
CGGCGGCAGTTGCACCCGGGCACCCCCGAGCCATGGCTCCGCCGCTCCTCCACCTCCTGCTGCTGCTGGTCCACGGTGAGCGTGGGACGGGCGGGTGTGGGTCCCCCGCGGCAGGGCAGGCAGCCGTGCTCCGCCGACGGGACGGGTGTGAAGTTCTGGGCGGGCGTGGAGGCAAAGGCCCGGCTTCCCCGGGGCTTCTTCTGCCGTAGGTCAGGGTTGGAGGTTCCTCCTCCATCCCTCTTGCAGGGATGCTTTTCTCTTGTGAGATTGAAGGGGACACGTGGGAAGCGGCATAGGAGGGGATGTGAAAGGGTGGCTTTTTTGGACGAGTCATAGCTTAGCAAGGTTTCAGCTGCTCCGTCATCCCCCTGGAGTCACCGAGGGATTTGCCAGGCGTCACCTGCATCACCTCCCCAAGCTCCCCCGAGTACAAAATGGGCTCATAGGACCCCTGGCAGAGGGATGCTTGTGGGCGACCTCCCATCCCACCGTGTCCCACCACCAACCCACACAATGGGGGGCCCACACCTCGGCCAGAAGGCTCTTGCCAGCCAGGGGAAATTTGTCACCACCAGCTTGCAACATGCTGGTGTGGAGGGGGGAGGAGAAGTGTGGGGGGGGAGGCGGTGACTCACCCGAGCAGGAGCTCGGGTGCTGTGGGTAAGGGCCGCCAGGCATGTGCTGGGGGCTTGACTGCCTTCATCTGACCCCCTGAGCACGGGCATGGCTGTGGCACGTGCTCCCAGTTTGGGGCTGCCAGGGAAGGTGAAGCATTTATTGCAGAAATGTCATCCTTCTGACATTAAAAAAAAAAACAAAAACAAACAAACAAACAAAAAAACCCAAACCAAAACCAAACAAAAAAACCCCAGCCCCAAAAAGGTTGGGAAGAGGACTGAAGAGGACTGAGCCAGCCCAGACACAAGCTGTTCTCTAAAACACAAGCCCCATCAGCTGCCAGATGCCAAGGCACAAACTGTGTCATCAAGACGGGGAGCTGAAAGCCCTCTGTATTGATTTGTCCACTAAGCAGAGTTTTCTAGCTTTGAAGGGACCATTCACCCATGGGTGATGCTGAGCACTCTCTGGGTGCTGGCGAAGATGGAGCATCCCTGGAGCCTATCAGGGAGCCTATCACAGCAGGTATTTCAGGAACTGCTATTTTGACTCTTCCCTGTGCCTTCATGTTGGCTGTTTCCATTATCCCCTGACTTGGTTGTTTCTGAGCATGCCAGCTCAAAGTTTTTTAACCTTTCAAAGGTGCCACTGCTGGACTGGAGGAAAAGCTTGCCCATGTTGAGAAGTATGAGATGGTGACGCCGCACAAGATGCCAGTGCCTCGTGGAAAGAGGGAACTCTCTGCACTACCGGTGAGTAGCAGCTTGGCACAGATGCCCTTGCTTGCCAAGGGGTCCAGGGAGGGTGTTTCAATCAGCAGAGACCCTTGGCTCAACACTGGGCTTAAAGCTGGACCCCCTTGGCCCACCACTGGGCTGCTGGACCTCCTTAACCAGAAGGGTGCACGTTTTCTTGCATTGCTTCCATCCCAGAGGATGGAGATCTTGAAGTAGTTGATCAGCTCGGCTTTCCTGGACTGTTTTGGGGTCAAACTGGGAACTGCAGATAGCAGGGTGGACTCTTGTGGGGGGCAGGGGGGTTGAGGGGTGGCGGGGCACGGAGGCTTTCTCCAATGTTTTTTTCTGAGACATTACCCAGTGGTGCCACCTCTTACAGCCTTGCAGTGAACTTGTGACATCTGGTCTTTGTGTAAGGTGGGATTTGCAAAACCTCATTGAACTGTAAGCACTTTTCTTGCTGTGTTTGCTGAATTGTTTTTTTTTCATCCTTTGGGACAGGGAAATAAGAATCGGTTGCAGAAACCCACATGAAAGAAAGGCAGTGTTATTTTTCTTGAGAAACCTTGTAATTTGGAGGAAGGAATGGTATTTGACTCTGTACTTTTGAGAACTCAGGGCTGATGTCTGCAGGATGCTGGTCTTGATCTCATTGTTTTCCTCATTGCCGTAACGTGAAATTCAGACAAATGCAAGGATTCATTTTCTAGGACTGAAAAGCACCAATTTTAACACCTGATGAGACAGAGGGGCTGGGGACATTTTATTTCCTAGTAAACTGTTCAAACAGCCCATTCATCTATGATCTATGAAAATAGCTTCAAAAATGCTCCCCAAGAGCATCTGTTTTGTCTGCTCTAGAAATCTAAACTTGCCCACAAGTTAAACATTCCCCAGGCTGTTTAGAGATACCATCTGTGCTGGGTGCATCGGGCAGCTCTGCACTGATCCCCCTGGAAAGGGGAGCTTACCGTCTCGGGGTCCCTCTACAGCATGGGAGAAGACATTTGTCTTGAACTGTGTACTTTGGGACAGCCATGCATAGTGTCTGCCCGGTGGCACCTAGATTTGATCTTGGATGGGGTGGTTCTTGGACCTCCCAAATTTGTTGCGTTGAGTATATGTGGTCTCCTGCCTTTCAAGCCATTTTTCTTCACTTCCACCATAGCTGGGTGTGCTCTCTCAGTAACCTCGGTGGGGAAGAAGTTGTCAGCAAGGCTTGACCAAAATCAAGCCCCTCTTTGAAGTGGAGAGAGGTAGCTGAATGGCCGTTTTCTGTGGCTTTGCATTTGCTTGCTCAGCGTGGTCATGGGGTTAGCAGGGCTGAGGCAGGAATGAGCTGCCTGCACTTTCAAAACCTTCCCATCCAGAAGCCTTGCAAAGCCCATGCTAATAAGGAAGGGGGTGATTCAGAGAAGATTTAACAGGACTTTTTTTTTTTTACTTGCCCTGTGATTGTCTCCAGGAGACAGACCCTGACCCATCACTCCCTTCCAAGTGCTTTTTTGCCATTTCTTAAGACCTCTTCTGGCTCCAGCACTGCCAAAAATAACAAAGCACTGCTTTGTCAGCAGACACAGGGCAGGATGGCCACGTCAGGCAGGAGACGCTGTTTCAAAAGAAAAGAATTTGCTGGGGATCCACGACTGCACCCACATGTCAGTGATGTGTGGGCCCGCAGCTGGGGCTGCCTGGCAGGCTTGTTGTAGCCTGCTCAGCATGAGGATAGGCCATTTCATGGCCAGCGGCCTGTCACTTCACATTGGAAGTGGGTTGAATAGTGGGTGACAGAGTGACGTGAAAACCCACGGACCCAGCCCTGCTGGTGCAGAATCAGCAGGACTTTTTGTTCAGCCACAGCTCCTGCCAGGTCGAAGATCATCCCATTGGGAGCACTGAGACGTCCTATGACAGCAAGTGCTGTCATTCTCCTCCCTGGGGAGAGGCCGAACACCTCATCTGGGAGGAATGCTGGCCCTTCGGGAGGTGCTTACTTTGCCTTTTGCTCAGCTCTTAACCCCAGGATCCTGTAAGAATGAGGATGTGCCCTCAGGAGAGGTATTTGTGCTGCAGTGATGACTAGGGAGGTCCCTGGTGCCAAGGGTGCAGCCTGATACAGGATACCATGCAAGAGATAATAGAATCATTCAGGTTGGAAAAGAACCTTGGGATCACTGAATGCAACCATCAATGCCACTTTACAAAGTTCTCCCCTACACCAGATCCCCCAACACTACATCTAAATGACTCAAAAACATTCAGGGAAGGGGACTCAACCCCCTCCCTGGGCAGCCCATTCCAGGCTCTGACCACTCTTTCTGTGAAAATTTTTTTCCTAATGCCCAGTCTAAACCTACCCTGTTGCAGCTTGAAGCCATTCCCTCTCGTTCTATCACTAATTACCTGTGAGAAGAGATCGGCACCAACCTCCCTACAATGTCCTNGATGCAGGGGGTTGGTGTGGCCCACTTGTTGAAGCTCATACTGTTAACATTGGCCCATCCATCCAATCTATCCAAGTCTCTCTGTAGAGCTTCCCTGCCCTCATGCAGATCGATACCCCTGCTTAACTTGGTGTCATCTGCAAACTCACTGATGGTACATTCTATATCCTTGTCGAGATCATCAATAAAGACATTAAACAGAAATGGTCCCCATACCGAGCCCTGAGGAACACCACTTGTGACTGGCCGCCAGCTGGATTTAACTCCACTGAGCACCACTCTTTGGGACCATCCAGCCAGTGCTTGATCCAGCAGATTGTACGCTCATCCAGGCCACAAAGCAGCCAGCATTTCCCATGAAAATTCTGTGGGGGACAGTGTCAAATGCTTTTCAAAAGTCCAGGTGTACAATATCCACAGCCTTCCCCTCGTCCAATAATCAGGTGAACCTGTCATGGAAAGAGATCAGGTGTGTCAGGCAGGAGCTGCCTTTCATAAACCCGTGCTGACTAGGCCTGATCCTCTGGTTGTCCATTACATGCTTTGTGATGACACTCAAGATTATCTCCTCCATGACTTACTAGGCCTGCGAGGTCAGGCTGCCAGGTCTATAGTTTCCCAGATCCTCCCTTCTGCCTTTCTTGTAGATGGGTGCTACATTTGCTACCCTCCAGTCCATTGGGACCCCCCCAGTTAGCCATGACTTCAAGTATCTCTTAGTGGCCCTGGTGGGACAGGATGTCTGTAAGTCTATGGCTCAGTCTCTTCAGATGGAGATCACAAGGCATTCTAGGGGAAGAGAAGGGAAATCTCCATCTTGGGAGTTCAGGGTTTGGCTGGGCTGAGCCATGTCTACCCTGATCCAGCCACAGTGACTGGAGGTTAGACTTGAGTTGCTCTGAGGTCCCTTCTACCAGCACTAGGGTGGTGCTCAGGGGATCTGGTACATGGTGATACTACAATCTATTCTCAGTAGCAGAAGAGAACTGAGGGAAGGTTATTCTCTAACCATGATGTTGCATGTTAGATCACTCAGAGATAAGGAAGTATCTGCAGATGAGAGCTGTTGGGCACTGGGGATCTTTCCGGTTAGCCCATGAGTAAGCACTGAACTCAGTGCCCAAAAAAGGACCTTTGTGATAGATGAGTAGGAAACCTCAGTTTCTGGCATGGCCATCTGGAGCCATGTGTCAGAGACAGGAAACCAGACTTTGCTGACTGTTTCATTGCTGGTGACCTGTTCTTTATCTCAGGATGTGGCAGGGATTTGTGTTATTGTCCACATGCTTTCTATTTTCTCTTCTGATTTCCTGTGTCTTTGCTGGATGCCTCCATGGTTAGCAGCCAGGTTCCCCATCCTGCAGCCACCTTCCAGCGGGACACGTGCACACCCCATACCCTCTGTGGGCAGGTCCTCCATTCTGTAGCTCTTGCTTCTGGTGATGATGGGTCTGTGATGTTGTCTACTTTTCATGCAGAGCACCTACCCGGACCATGTCCTCTACAGCATCCGTGCCGAAGGCAGGGACTACCTCCTGTGGCTGGAGAAGAACAAGTGAGTGTGGGTACAGCAGGATGGATGGGGGTTCTTGCCATGAATATCACTTCTCCAAGATCTGGCATCACCACACCGACGATCTAAGCCCTCAGGCCAGACCCTCATTAGCAAAATATTGCATTTTTTTTTCTGTGCATGCCAAACTCACCCAGGGAGATCATGGGCCCAACTTGATGAAACTTTTTCATCCTCTCCCCAAAACCGGGATTGCTGCTTACACCCCTTCCCCATCCTGCAGGGAGCTGATGGGGTCACAGTACACTGAGACGCACTACTTAGATGATGGCACAGAGATCACAGAGAAGCCAGACATTCAGGTATGGAGGGGAGGGCAGTTTTCCTGCTCCTGCAAGATCCCGCTTTGCCAACCTCCTTTACACCTCTTCTCTCTCTTGACAACAGGATCACTGCTTTTATCAGGGCCACGTGCAAGGATACGCCGACTCAGCAGTGAGCATCAGCATCTGTGGTGGGCTCAGGTAGGACCTCCAACTCCCCAGGGCACTGCAGCTGGCCAGAGCACAGCAGCAAGCCTGGTCTTGGCATACGCCACTGTCTGCTCCTGCCAGATGTGGTGCCATGTAATGGTGAGCTGGTGTGACCAAGCCCCAGCCAGCTGGAGCTGTGCCAATGGAGGGAGACCTCATCTTTTCCAGGAGGAAGAGAAGATGTCCCTTTTCCTGCTGGCAGTGGGAGTGCTGACCTTCCTGGCTCAGTGCCTAGCAGGAAAGGCATTTTACATCTCCTCCTGGCCATGCCAAACTCCTAGAGCTCCTCAAAAGCTGCCTTGGGTCTACCTGCTTTTAATGGCAGAAAGCATCCTTGCAAAGTAACCCAAGGTCCACCAGGGTCCATGCAGCATTGCTCGGTTTGCCATGGAAGATTCGTACTCTACTGCTACTGTTCTCTTTCTTTTAAGGTCACCTAGCAGGCAGACATTGCAAGAGAGTAAGCCAGAGAGGAAGTGGTTCCTGGCAGGGGGAATGTGTGAGGAGGACAGGTGGCCCCTAGAATGCCAATTTGCAGGAGAAACACTCACTGGAGCTGCATGGCAGCCATCTCCTCACTTTGCAAGCAAGGCTTGTGTCTGTGGACACCTTGGCTCACACAAGCACACATGGGACACAATATCCTTGTACAGCAAGAGGACAAGATGTGCAAGGGCAGGACAGGAGACAAGCATGATGCAGACAGAGCACATGGGACACCTTACAGAGGGCATCTTGAAGGCCAGAGCTGCTCAGTAGAAATACTGTGTTACACCTGGCCTGGCAGCATTGGGACAGTTCACCTTGCTGACCCCTGGGAGATTTCTGCTGGCCGAAGTACAGAATACTTCCCTTGCCAAGGATGCCGTGCCATGGTTTGCTTCCTCCCAACCCAGCAGCCAGTTTTTAGCCTCTCTAACAGTCCTTTTGTTCAAACGGTGCTTCTATAGCCTCCAAAAGCAAATGATGCAGACATGTTTCCTATTGCTCCCCATCTCCCAGCATGCCCCAGGTCAGCTTGGTCCTGCAGCACCTCCTTGATGAGCTCTTGGGCAAGAGGAGGTTGCAGAGAAGATGCATCCAGTCCCTCATATTGCTGTGAGCTCCTGCACGCCCATAACCTCTGCACAGTGGTGTGAGGCTTCATGCACTGCCCAAGGGCTTTGCATTGCGTGTGGTTTCATGTGTATGGCCAGAAAGACCTGACTGCTGTGTCCTGCTAGTGGCTGGTAGCTCATCCAAGCTGCCCCTGCAAACCATGAAGGGGTAAGGTGGTCTCCTAGCTGAGATTTAGCAGCTGTATTTTGTATCACAGGCATCTGCGAGGGTGTGTGTAGGTTCTGTCTGTGTTCTGTCAGTTGTCTCCCCAACCTGACACTCACTTTCTGTCTCTTGGCAGTGGATTTTTCCAGGTGAATAAGACTACCTTCCTGCTGGACCCCCTGGAGGAGGATGCAGCCGGCCAGCATGCAGTGTACAGAGCAGCTCACCTGCGGGGGAAGCGTGGCACATGCCCAGAGTCCAGTGCCACCCTAGAATATGACCATGAACCAAAAATTCCTGCAGCCATGAAGCTCTACCGCTGGGTTAAGGATTGCATTGTTTCTCCTTCCTGTAGCTGAGTTTGCAAGAGCCTAGGTCCTGTGAAATCTTGGAGAGGAGTGGGGTCATACCTTGGAGGTGCTCCTCTCCCACACGTTGTTGGTTGAGCAAACAAACACAGGTTGCTCTCAGTGGCCTAGCTCCTGGTAGAAACAAGTCCCCAATCTTGTACCATTAGCAGGAGCATCCTCCTACCCTGTGAGCTTTGTGATGACCACAGAGCCTCTCTCATGCCATATCCCAGTAGCAGGCTTGAGATTTTCCTTGTGTATTGGAAGATAGCTGAAACACCTAGCGAATTAACATCAGAAAGCAGAGCTAGAAGGCCCACTAGCCTTGAATAACATTGGAAGAGGCCCCAGGAACCAACACATTCCATGGGAAGGTTAACTGCAGGGCTTGGCAAACTGCAGAGCTGAGCCCATCTTTGCGCTCACTTTCCTCTTCTCTTCTAGAGGTCAGGTCCATTACACAAAGGTCCCCGATACGTGGAGCTGGTCTTGGTCGTGGACAACAAGGAGGTAAGCACCAGAGCAGGAACCCAGTACCTGCATTTGCGCTGTCATCCACTGGAGCAAGAAGGTCAAAGCCAGCCTGGAAATCCCTCTGTGTCCTTCTGTAGTTCAGGAAACACAAGGATTTGCATACAGTGCAGAACCGCATGAAGGAAATCGTGAACCATGTTGATAAGGTGAGCCCAGGGGTCTGTATCTGCACTCCCTACTCCCACACGTGCCCTGCAGTGCCAGCACAGGCCTGAAAGCGGCAGAGAGATTGGTGTGGGTAGGGTGATGGAGATGGAGCCGATCTCAAGCCTGTAGGTGGACTGCCACAGGGTGACCATCTCCCTTGTCCAACTGGGAGTGCAAAGTGGACATGACAAGCAGCTCAGCCCTGCATCCTCAAGAGGGTAGGATGGCTGCCACCCAGCTCTCTCATAAGGGAAGGGGCAGAGAAATTCCTTCTCATAGGCCCCTGGAAGCACATCCCATGGCCACTCTCAAGCTGGAGCAGGTGCTAACAAGGGGAGGGTGATGGATACAGTGCACCGAGGGGGAGTTTCTGTTTGCCTTGCTTCAGCAGTGTGGCAGCACCATCCCAACCTTTACCAGCCAAGAGGGAGTCCAGAGGTGCCCCCACTTACATGGTCACTCCAGCTTGTGTTATTTATTGAGGGGGTAGCAGCTGACATTGCACAGTGAGGTGGGATCCTGGACTTGGTTGCAGTTACCCAGGGGAGGAGGAACCTTCCATCTGCTTGTGCAGATCAAATCCAATCAATCCTTCTGGGCTGTCTCCCACCCCAGCTTTATCAGCCTCTTCACTTGCGGGTGACCTTGATTGGCTTGGAGGTGTGGAGCCACAGGGACAAAATTGTGGTCAGTCCCAACCCAGAGGTGACACTGGACAACTTCCTCCACTGGCGAGAGGCAGAGCTGCTGCAGAGGAAGCCACATGACAATGCCCAGCTGATCACGTAAGTATAGGGGGCTACCACCTCACCATCTTTGCAGCACTTCTGCCACCCAGGCCACATCGCCACAGTGGCATCTCAATCCAACAGGGGCATAGACTTCCATGGCACGACTGTAGGGCTCGCCAAGAAGCTTGTGATGTGCACCAGGGACTCGGGCGGTGTCAACCAGGTGGGTTCTACTGCCCTGGCATGTGCTGGAAGGGCAGCAGCAGTCCCACAGTCTGCACTCCCAGTGTTGTGTTTTCCAGAGTGGGTCTCTCCTTCACTGGTCAGCTTTTCCTTCACAGCCTTAGGGCTGGCCCCTGACATCTCCAACCCTGGAGAGACTTGTCCCCAGAGAAGTGTTCGGGTCACAGAGGTAGCCTGTGGAAACCCAGCTGGGTGCTTGCAGGGGGCTCTGCTGAGCCCTGAAGAGCCTCCCAGTGCAGCTCCAAGGCTTCTCCCACAACCTGTGAAGTGGCTGTGACTTGGTTTACAATTGTTCCTCAGCCATCTTGGCTGTGTTCCTTATTCCACCCCAGGGAGGGCATACTTTGCTGGCGCATAAGCCATGGAAGACAATGGGACCCACGGCTATCCAGAACCACCACAAAGCATTGCATTGTTTTAGGGTAGTTGCTATATCTAAACACACTTACACACCTGAGAGGGACCATTCTAGGGGTCCTCAGGGGCTGTGGGACCAGGTCCAGGTTTTGTCTTCCTTTACCTCAGCATGGCAGTATTAGGGAACAAAATGGCAGACACCAGTGAGACCTGGCTCTCAGTGGGCCCCATGGTGATGCCATGGAGACCACTTTAACCACGCTGCACTTCTTGTCCCATAGGACCACAGTATGAATCCTATTGGTGCTGCATCCACCATGGCTCACGAGATGGGGCACAACCTGGGGATGTCTCATGATGAAGACATTGCTGGCTGCCTCTGTCCTGTCCCCAAAGCTGATGGAGGATGTGTCATGGCAGCGAGTGTTGGGTGAGTGAAAGAGAAAGGGGAATATCCCTGGGCAGAAAATACCTTGAAGTGTCCTCTGGCGTTGTCCTGATGGGATGAAGGCTGTGAGATATGGTCAGGTCTGGGTAGACATTTCACTTGAAGCTGCACTTCAGAGGTCTGTTGATGGCTCTCCACCTTCTCCCAGGCTCTTATCTCTGCTCATAACTACCTGTTTTTGTGCCTCTTCAGCTTGGCTTATCCCAAGCGTTTCAGCCACTGCAGTGAGCAGGACATGTGGCAGTTCCTCAGGGACCCCAGGACCAGCTGCCTGCTGAACGTCCCCAGGGTGGATGAGCTGTACGGGGGGCCGGTGTGCGGGAACCAGTTTGTGGAACGGGGAGAGCAGTGCGACTGCGGCACGCAGGAGGTAGGGATGCTCTCTGACAACTCAGGAAGGAGGGTTGGTGGCAGGGACCTGAGACCTGTCATTCAGACTTGAAAAAGGTCATGCAAGCCTCTTCACTGGACACTGCTTTGCAAGACTCATCTTCCTTATGATCATGCTTCTACTGAAAAATAACTTACAGAGGATTTGTTAACTTGGACATGTGCCCCTATTTCATGAACTGGAGCAGGAGCGTTCCTAGGAAAGAGGGACATCCCACCACCATGTCCTCCAAAGAGCTGATCCAAGAAGGGGGACATCGTGTCACATTGTCCTTTCAATAGCTGTGCTCAGCTTTTCCTCATCCCTAATGGCCCTAGGGAGAGATTTGAGACAAAGTCTCTGGGATAAATCCCTTGGTCACTGCCCTCCTCTGGGACCTGAAGGTATCCCCAGATACAGATCCTCCTGTTTTCTCTTTCCTGAATGTGTGCAAAGGGTGCTACCAAGGAGCAAAGGTCCATGTCAGGAACCATCTCCTGAAAAAAAAATTCTATCCTTTGGTTTGGTGTTGGTAATGGAAGTAAAGAGACAGTGGTAATGGTTCACACCTGGGATGGCAGTGTTTTTGCCCCATGGTATAGCCCATGGTGGCTACGCTGCCGTTGGCACCTGGTGATGTGGCAGCTGGCTTCCCCCAGAAAGGAAGAAAAAGGGTCTTTCACAGGACTTTTGGGAGCATTTCAGTCCCTCCCTGTCTTGCAGGAGTGCTCCGACCGCTGCTGCAATGCCACCACTTGTCAGCTGAAAGAGGGAGCTGAGTGCGCCGGGGGGGACTGCTGCCAGGACTGCAAGGTACTGCTGTCAGCAGGGAAGGGAGCTGGTGGGTTCACAGTCCTGTCCCAGGCTCCTCCGGTGCTTCCCAGAAGAGGCAAGGTGTGTGTATACCCCTCTGGAAAGCCTGAAGGATCTCTGTAGTAGCCTGCCCAGAGCCAAATGCACCCATTGGTTTGGCTGGGATTCATGCTTTCTGTTTAATGTTCTCACTACATGGACAGCCAGCATCTCAGGTAGGAAGTGATCAGGAACATGAAGCAGCCTCTGTTTCTGGTATCCTGGAGTCCAGGGCCCCTCGTCTGTTAGGTTACATGTGGGATGAAAGGTATTGAAGAACTGGGCAATATTCAGAAGAGAGCAATGTGGGCCATTTCTGGACCAGGAAACCAACCTGCTGCATTCGTCCAAGAGAGGGTTGAGTTACATGCATTGAATCCTACACACAGGCATAAGAAACGCCTTAGGCAGGAAAAGCCCCATGCACCAGTACAGGTCAGGGACTGACCTGCTGGAAAGCAGCTCTGCAGAGAGAGGCCTGTGAGTCCTGGTGGACAAGTTGATCATGAGCCAGTAATATGCCCTTGTAGCCAAAGAAGGCCAATGGTCTCCTAGGATGCAGTAAAAAGAGCGTGGCCAGCAGGTCAAGGGAGGTCATCTTCCCTCTCTGCTCTGCCCTGGTGAGGCCACATCGGAAGCACTCTGTCCAGTTCTATTTGCTATTGACTGAACTACTGCACAGGACAGAGATCTGTCAGGCCATGGATTGAGTCTTCCCATTAAGTCTCTCCCCGCAGTCAACACTTTACGGTTTGCTTTGTGCTAAAGTAGCATAAACTCATGTGTCTGGATCTGTCAGGTGCTGGGAGATGTTTTGAAGACCAGGTTGCTGCTGGTCCTGCCAGTTTGGATCTGGGGATATGAGAGCATCGAGGCAGTGCTGACATCCCTTTTTCTGTGCAGGTGAAGGCTGCCGGTGTGCTCTGCCGGGCCACTAAGAACGACTGCGACCTGCCCGAACACTGCACTGGCTTCAGCGCCGAGTGCCCGGAAGATGTCTTTCAGGAGAATGGCATCCCCTGTCAGAATGGCAATGGCTACTGCTACAATGGGGCCTGCCCCTCGCACAGCGAGCAGTGCCGCATACTCTGGGGTGCAGGTAGTTGCTCTCTCATGCTGCCCACCCCTCGCTGCTCCCATCTCTGGGTGATTTGCCTGCAGCTCTGGCTCCTCAGGCCAAGGCATTGCTGGGCTGCAGTCCCCTCCTGCAACCCTAGCCATGGCTGCTGACCCTAAGGTGTGGCCATGGGTGTCAGTGCTACAGGCTGTGGCTCCACCTGGCCTTTTCCATGTGTCCTGCAGGGGCCCAGGTGGCTCCTGATGTCTGCTTTAAGCACAATAGTGAGCAACACCTTCACCTCCATTGTCTCACCAACTATGGGAAGCGGCCCTGCAACCCCAAGTAAGGCGCTGGGGAGTGGGGTGGTGTCATGTCCAGCAACAGCACCATGGGACCAAGCAAAGCCCCACAGCCCTGTGCCACCCGCACCACTGGTGCTCATGGCTGCTTCTCCCTGCAGGGATGTGAAGTGCGGCACACTGCTGTGCCTGAGCAACAACACCAGCCCTGTCCTTGGCCATGGCTCCTACTCCCTCTTCCTCGGCCACTTCAAGTGCAAGGCAGTCATTGCCAGCAATGATGCCAATGAAGTAGTGGCCAAGCTCAGGCTGGTGCCCACCGGTGCCAAGTGTGGAGAGGAGATGGTAAGTGGGCTGCCTGCCATGCCTTGGGTGGCAGAGCTGGGAGTGACCACCAGCTGCGAGGACCGGGAGCAGCCTCAGACCACTCTTGTATGCCCCAGGTCTGCTATGATGGGCGCTGTCAGAACCTTCTGGTCTATGGCAACAAGAACTGCTCATCCAAGTGCAACAACCACGGGGTATGCAGTGGGATCATCCTCTCCCAGAGCAGCTGTGGGGCCAGGGGCAGCAGTTCTGGCCCCTACGGTATGTCTGCCACCCTAACACTTTCCTCCCTCATCCCAGGTATGCAACCACAAGCAGGAGTGTCACTGTGAGCCGGGCTGGGCAGCACCCTACTGCGAGCAGAAGACTTCAGGGATGGCAGCAGGTACAGCACACCCACTCTGTGCATGGCTGGTACCAGCTACCTCAGCCTGATGCCTCTGTCAGGAAGGGAGTCTGGGGATGGAGGTTGGGCTCTATCACCACAGTGCTAGCAGCTCCCATCTCAAGCCAAGCGGGTTTCTACAGGGAGCAGCAGTGTGGTCTTGGCGGTGGTGCTGGCAGTGCTGGTGCTCTTCAGCATCCTTCTTGGCAGTAGCTTCATGCTCCTCAGAGGCAGGGTGACCATGTGCTTCCAGAAAGGGTAATTCTCCTCTCTGTCCCATGGCAGGGGCTGAGCTACAGGCTGAGCTCAGAGAGGGATGCCTGGAGCTCAGCCCCACACCATCCTTGTGCCCCACAGGCAAACCTCTGGTGGGCCTGCTGTTGGTCTTGCTGATCCGCTCTTCAAGGAGGTCTGTCCCCGCCGCCAGCTGTCCCACCGTGACATCGGCCACCCGAACCTGCTCAGCAGCACAGTGGGGCTGGGGAATGCCCGACCCCTTAGGCCCAGCTGCCCGACACTGCAGGTCAGGGAGCTGAAGGGAGCCCTGACACGGGGCAGCCATGGCTGGGTGGGTGGGAAGGCAGCCTCTCACCCCTGCTTTTTGCTGACCCTGCAGCCTCTGGAACTGGTCTCCAAGGTAGCATCTCCAGGACGGCCCCTACAGGTAACTACCCCTCCGAAAGCCACCATGGTGGTGTGGCCTGTCGTTGCCTCTCAGACATCTACCTCTCCACCAGCCTCCCCTGGCCTGATCAGCTCCGGATGTGTGGGATGGGCTCAGGCAGCTGATGACTTGGTGGCGGGACGGACATCCTTCCTCTGCACCCCCTGCCCCGCTCTGGGTCCCTCCCTGGCACCCAGGTGGGGGACTTGGGTCTCTCCTCCTCTCCCACCAGGTGAAGCCAAAGCCACCCACCAAGCCTCTCCCTGCACTGAAGAACAAGGCACCCTACAATGGTGAGGGTCTGCCAGCACCAGCCCTCCCTCACCTTCCACTGACAACCCCTTCGGTCCTTCAGCAGGATGTCCCCCTGAAGGTGGCCTTGAAGCTACCACTCCCAGCCAGGAAGTGACCAGTGATGCTCCATCCACCACCATGGCTAAGGAGATGCTGGCTCTGGTGGCACAGCCAGGGCACCATTGTCTGGCTTCCACCTTTACTTGAATCACTCACCAGACCCTCCCACAGGAGGGAATACCTGCGTTTACAGGTATTTTAGTTGTGCCTTAACAGACTTTTGTAGTCTCATGGCTGGCTCAAGGAGAGCCACCAGCTGGGACTTCACAAGGAAACCACAAGCTTGGGCAATTCCAGCTCCAGTTTTGAGGCCAGCCTCAAGATGGTCTAGGCTCTCCTGCACCCTGGGAGCTGCTGCCTTCTCTCCTGGCATCCTGAATGTGTGCTGCTCCTTGTGCCTTCCCTGTTGGGGCTGTGGGAAGGAGCTCCCAGCATCGCCTGCCAGGACTGGAGGAGCAATGTACCACAGGAACCATGCCCCAGGGCCACCACCCCAACTGGGGACAATCACAAGGGAGGTCTCAACCAGGCTTGGGCTCCCTGCAGGGCTTTTATCTCTGGAGTTACCACTTGAGTGACTGTTGTTCTAGAATCTTCTGGAAGCTCTACTGCAGTCATTTGCTGTGACGATTTTGAGCCACCTGTGGTGAAACCAGCTTCCCACTCCCCCCTTCCCTTCCCCCCATTTTGATATAATTTAGGTTGAAGGCTTTTATACTAATAAAGATGGAAGGTAGCGCTGTCATGGGCATATCTCTTGGCAGAAGGGAGCAGGAGGGTGGATCTGGCATGGGTTGAAAAGGGCTTGAGCTGAGCCACCAAATCCTGTGCCAGAGTCACAGGGGCCCAAACAGCAACATTTCTTGCTGGCTGCACAGAGCGATGCTGTCACAGGGGCTGCATGATGCTGCAGCAAGTCCCTGTGAACTCCCTGTGACTCCTAGCACTGCTGCCCCAGCCAGCTGCCACAACAAGCCCTGGGCTTGCTCTGTGACCAAAGACTAGCCATCCTGACTCCCACCATCAGCTTGGTTCCCAGCACCCTGGGGTCCAAGACTAGGTTGTGCTTACACACATCTGTGCTCAGGGATCAGCCCACTGTCCCCAGGGATACAGCTCACACGCAGCAGCCATGCCTGCTGGGGAAATGCTCCTGTGCTGGCTGCACACAAACAACAGGCAGCAAGGCTCAACTCCCATCACGAGCTTCAGAGGACAACAGCAGAAACAGAATAGGACTGCAAGAACTGCCCCTGCTGCTCGGCTCCACCATCCTGTGGTTTTCTTCAAGGCCAGGCTGCTCATGAGGCTCCTAGTGTGGCAGACACCTCAGCTGGGGACATTCAGCATTACTGCAGGGCATGAGGCACATGCACCCCCCAGGTCTTCACAGGCCTACAGTGACACTGGCCCTAGAACACATAAAACCACCAAGGAAATGGTAACAAAATAATTTTATTCTGCTTTATCAAAAGAACTTAACATTGTTCATGTAAACCTTAATGTATTGAAAACATACTGTGTTTCCTTAAAGAGGGTGTGGATCCAGTGGCAGACCCCTTTTGTCACACAGGAGCACAGAGGCCTTTTGAATGGATAGAAAAACCAGTTCAATCCCACATTTCTGGCAGCACCCATGTTCCTGCTCCACAGCTCCCAGCTCCAAGAAAAGGAAAGCCTGGATGGAGATGTTAAAGCCATGGCAATTCCCTCTTGCACACCTACCAGGCTTCCAAAGCACTGGACTAGTGAAACAGAGAGGGATGGAGGAGGCTTTTGCAGAAGATGCTGAGCATCACGCGCACGTTACCACAGGACTTCAAACCACAAAAGCATTCCCTGGTGTCCCTCAGACCACATGCGTCAGAAGTGGCTGATGCATATCCAACCAGAGCAGGATGACATTTAGCCAGAGTGACAGCCAGTAACAGCAAAGTCATACATCCACTCAGATGGCCACAGGGAGGCCCAGCAAGACTCAGATCCAAAGGGAAGCAGCCCTTCCTCCAGCAGCCTAGGCAGTTTTCCTGCTCTCCGCACAGAGATTGAGCTCTGATCACTGCCAGAGAGATGTGATGTGAGGTGCCTGATTATCGCTTCTAATGGTTCCCCTCATGCCCTTGCTTCTTGTCATCTAGCAGAACCTATCCTGTCTGGGGGTGTCCCTGCTGGCTGGGGGGTGGGGTGGGGTGTGTGTCGGCCTAGCTGACCTTTGAAGGTCCCTTCTGACCCAGATGATTCTATGATTCTGTCCACCCAGCCTGCTGCCAGCAATGGGTAGTGACCAACCTCAGTGAGTACCACATGGAGACAAGTCTATGCCTCCTGCAGCAGTGTTTCTGTTCTAAAAAGGCTGCCTTTGTCACAAAATATAACCAAAGCGGCTGCTGCCAGCCATCAACACCGAGGAGGTGGAGGGTCAAAGAGATGCAACTCCACTTGAAGCCCTTCCCACAGGAGAAATGGGAACTTGCAAGTCAAACAGTACTTCAACAGACATTTCAACCATCACAGCTACAAAATACGCTACTATCCTCACTGCCCTTGTGCCTTTCCTCTTGGGAAGGCACTGCAGGGTCTAATTGAGTTAATGCTGTGCCTGCCTGTTCCTCTCCTGTCATCAGCCACAGCTTTCAGCTTGGCCCAGCCTGCTGGCTGAGCTGCCTTCCAGCACGACATGCAGACATCCTTCCTGCTCCTGTGCCCCACCAGTGTCCTTTGAAAGCTGCTCTTTGCCAGGAGGGCAGTGTTTTCTCAAGCCTCTGCAGGTGAAGACGTGAGCTCCTCTATGCAAAAAAGCTCAGCTTAGTGCTCCCTAGGCTGGGATTTGCAAGGCACATGGCTGTGCCCCAACCCCGGTGCACAAGGTGCACCCAGCAAAAACTCAAGAAACCTCTCCTCCTGGTGACAGCAGTACCCTTAGACACAGCAGCTCTACCCTTAGAGCACAAGGGAGATGGAGCAGAGGCAGCCAGGGCAGGAGCTGAGACACCACAAGGCACCATATGTTACCAAACTTCCTTCAGGAGAGACACTGCCATCCTCTGAGTCAAGCCACACAGGCTAGGAAAGCAGCACTGGAAAGTCTGAAGCCCATACATCTTATTTGGGGAAATCATTAGCAGAGGTGAAGTTCAGGCCATTTACTTTGGGTTAAACATTTCATCAAGGCAGAAGCTAAGCATTTTCCTTCCCCCCCGCAGACAGTGCCAGGGACAGAAGATCTCAGCACCAACACCAGCTGGCCCATCTGGTGAACTGCACCACGGCTGCAGCCAAGGGGACAGGAAAACAGGATGACTGTACAGATATCCCAGGCTGGTGGAGGAGAGTCAGTCTTGGAACATGTGGGTTTCAGAGGCGGACGACGCTGCAGTGCTACCCGCCGGGGACAGTGTTTCAGCTCAAGATCTTGCCAGTTGCTTCCCGAGCCATCGTCTTCTGGGATCGCCACAGAACGCAACTAGAAACAGGTCCTAGAAACAAGCATGTTCTCACAGGCAAAGGGGAGGAGAGAGGAAAAAAGGAACACAAGATTGTACCAGCAGATTTCCCTCCACGAGTACATCCTTCTCTCACCCTGTAGTGGCACGCAGGGAGCAGGGGTTGGATATATCACAATGCACACCAGAAGAAAAGATCACTCGGCTAACACCACTCAGGAGTCAAAAGCCCTGCAACGCAGCAAAGCCTGGCCAGTAATGAGAGAACCAGCAACAACCTCCCAAACACAGCTGGTTGGAAATGGCATATCCCATTTCCTCTTGGAGCAGTGGATTGTGCACTGGGGAGCAGCAATGCCTCACCTACTTTGCAGTGTCAAACATCTGATCTGCTCCACAGTGAGGTCCCTTTGCTCCTCTCTTCCCCTTCACTTTGCCAGCACGGCAAAGCAGTGAATTTCAGCCCCTTTTCCTGGAGAAAAGACCTACAGGGCAAAGATTTCCCAGCTCTGTTCCCAACTAGCTGCTCAGAAGTGTTCCACACACTCTGAAATCTGGCTTAGGATGCAAGGTGAGACTCAGCTGCCCAGCTAAAACATACTGCGGTCAGTGACAGGCAGCCAGCGTGAGGCTCTTGCTTGGAGTTACAGAAGCCTGTTAGAGATTCCTTGCCCCAAGTTGTTATCTAGTACCTCTGCCTACAGGAAAAAAGAACAGTATGGCTATTCAGATCCTATTCAAATAACCCATTCCACACCAAACCACTCCTTTTCGGGCCTTGCCCTGAGCAGGAACACACAGCCTCCACTGGCCAAGGAGAGCCCACTCCATTGGAATCCTTGAGAAGAGTTAAGACAGTGCCAGTAACAACCTGCCTCGGAGTCCACAAAGTGAAGCTTCATCAGCAGGACAGAGGAAACCTCTTCACTCAGCCTCAGCAAGGAGCACTGGGGAATGAGCAGTGTGCAGCAACATAGCACTCAAAGCCACATCTCCCACTTCCAGAGCAATACTTGCTAAATAATTGCACCTACTGCAGAAGGCTTTCCTGGTGTCTGTCTTTTAATATTCCAGTATAGGTATGTTAGTACAGGATTAACCCTCATTTGGAAGCACCAATTTAATAGAGGAAGAAACGGAAGAGGCAGAGAGCACTTGCAATGTGTTGCTAGAAGAAAATCAACTCAACTGCCACCTATACACAAGATGTCCATGCACGATGCTGCATCTGCCCCGTCAGCACTGGGCAACATCCCCATTCACAGGTGGGCTAGCTGCTGAGCTACACCGGGTATTTTTCTACCTCTGTCAGCCAGTGCTTTCCTTTGCTCTGCGGTGGCTTTCTCCAGAGGTCTCCGGGGCCTCCTGTGAAGGAAGGCTGGTTTCCTGGGCAGTCCTCAGATTGGCTTGCTGGAAGGCACAGGAATCCAGAAACATGTTGGGGATGCGGTCACCAAAATACAGCTTGCTGTTGGCAGCTATCGCTTGGTATTTCATTAATTCCAGATACTCAGGGGTAAGTTTCAGCTACAAAAAAAGAAACCCGAGATTGTAAGAGACAACCTTCTGGGCTTGATTACATTTCATCTCAGGCAGCTGCTTCTTGGGATGTGGGCTTTTAAATGAAGTGTTTTCCAGTGCTGCCCACCTGAACCTAATCTCCTGTGCAGAGGAAAAGAGTAAGCAAGTCCTCTTCTGACCAGCTTTCAAGTGCTCACCTTGTTGGAATCAGCCAGCTTCTGAGCAGTGTAGTACTCTGCATCAGCTTTTGCTTTCTCTCTTGCTAGGAACGCAGCATCTAACACAGCAACAGAGAACAGACAGGAAAACAAGTGTTAGCTCCATCACATTGAGCACCTGAGGCTGTCCTATAGGGATAAACTGACCCAGATGTGCCCATGTACCTGCACTGTTGGCTTCTTGGAGAGGTACCTGCCAAGGGGAGGAACGACCCCGTAAATGGCCTTGTGCTACTGCACCCTTCATTGTTTTTGCAGGATGGTGATGCTTGTCAGCCCAGTTCTGAGATTCCTCTACCTGCTGCCACCCTTAGCTGAAAAGTGACCCCAGCAGGATGTAGCACCACAGTTACCTTCAATTTCAGAAATCCGCTTCTCCGTCTCCTTCTCCATGATCTTCTGTTGATAGTGAATCCTGGCCACCTGAGCAGCCTTCTCTGCCTCTGCAATCACAACAGGCTCAGCTCAGAGAATCACTTCTCAGGGCTTCAGCATGAGAACTCTGACCCCAGCACCCGGCTCCCAGAATGGGCCATGCAAGTAAGTTTGCTCTCTGCTGCCTCCCTTTCCACTCAAATCTTACAGTGCCAGTCTGTACTCCACGCAGCAGTTATAGAAAGAAAACACAGCACTGACGTTTCTGGAGTTGCACTGTCTGACACCTCTTTTACAAGCATAAATCTCTCTGGCACATGGATATTTAGGTTCAAGCCCAAACAGCTTTTCTGGCAGAGCTGTCACCTCTTGGCCTCCTGGGGCAGGAGCCTCGCTGTAAGGCAGAGGTGTTTGCTGCTCTGGGGAAGGAGGTGGGACATAGCAACAGCAGCACAAACACTCATTTTTAATAAATGACTGTTGGTGCAGCCTGGACGTGCCTCCTTCAGGGAAGCTGTCAGCAATAGAAGACAACGACCTACCCCAGCTTACTGGGGGATGCAGGAATGGAAATTCAGTCTGGTCCCCGTCCACTAGGACTCCCAGCTGGTGACATACCAATAAGTGCTTTCTTCCGGTCTGTCTCTGCTTCCTTCTCTACTACCTTCTGCTTCTGGGCTGCAATTAGCAGCTTGGTCTTCTCAGCCTCCCTGCAGGGTGAGAAACAGTATCACAAGGAAACAGAGCTGGAGAACAGCTCTGCAAACCAGGGCATGAGAGGCCAAGAAACCAACCAGTTGCCAGCATCATGTCCTCACAGTCCAGCCATGAAGACTAACTGCACTAGCTGTCTGCAGCTGTATTAGCGCATGTGTAACCAGCAGGTCAAAGGAAGTGATTACTCTCTTTACTTGGCACTAGTGAGGCCACATCTGGATGCTATGTAGAGTTCGAGGCCCTCAGGACAAAGAGTGAGTCCAGTGCAGGGCTACTGCAGATGTGGGGTGGAGGCCAGAGCATTGAGCAAAGGCTGGGGGAGCTGGTCTTGCTCAGCCAGACCCAACGGCACCCTGCCCAAAGGGGTCACCGGAGGCTCCAGGACTGGACTCTGCTCAGAGGGGCATACTGAGAGCCCCAGGGGCATCAGTATAGCTGGAACACAGGAAACCCCGTTCGGCCTGTCCCCATGTGAGTGGGGCATTCCTGGGATGGGGCCCCCAGCAGTGGGGGATGCCCCAACTCGCCCAGACACGGCTCCCACTGACCTGCTGCAGCTGTGACATTGGATCTGCTGTCCAAACTCTTTCCCAAAGGAGATCTCCATGGGTATGTATCAGACTAAAATCTGTCTGCAATTTTGTGAGTTTGTTGGAGGGGAGCTTATGGATGAAACATCCAGACCCCTGAGCCCTGAATTCAGATTACAAGTCTTCTACATCAGTGTCCTCTCTACATAAATGAGTAGGAACATATCCTTGATACAGACTCTGTACAACTTAATAACAATCTTTGTGAAGGGTTGAAAGGCTTCAAGGTGAAAAAGCTATTGAAGCAGAGAAACAGAATGCACAAGTGCACAGTCAAGCACACTGTCTACAGCCCACCTCTCACCTTCTGAGCACCAGGTAAGAGCTTTCTAACAGCATTATGCCTGTGCTGGACCTTCAAAACCAATTAATACACTTTTGTATGCTTACATTAGCTCAAAATTTCTCCGGATGGCTTCTGGAATTTTGGGTTTTGTAACACGCACAGCCTATGAAAAAAGAAGTGAGTGCATTTTAAGTTCAACATTTTGACATGATCTGTGTAACTAAGACACGTCTTTGCAAAAAGAGCTGTAGTGCTCTGGACATCTCCACATTGAATCAAGACCACACATAATGGTTCCCAATCCTCTTGTGCAACACAGCTGAACACAGCTATTCTCAAGGAGGTGCCTTGCATTTGTATGTCCTGTCTTTGCACCTTATGGCACCTAAGTGATCAAGTAAGGCCTGTGGAATAGGCTGCTAAAGAGGTCCACCACCTCTGTTAGAAGCAACTTATTTCTCCACTCCAAAAACTCTTCAAATACCACACCACTTCCCAAAGTACTGCTCAAGAATGGGACTCATGACCCCAGCAAAATTAAATCGCAGGAGTGAGACTTGCAAAACAGAGGCAGGACAACAAGCTCAGGAATGGGTTTTCCAGGAGAAAACTTGTGAAAGTGACAAGACAATTAGAGACATAGCTGTGAAGACTGGGGAGAGCAGCAGGGCACGGGTGACAGCTGTTGTTTGCAACTGCAGGTGATCAAGAGTGATGTCCACGGCAACACTGACACCACCACTCAGGTACAGGTCAGAGACAGCTGCTAACCTGTTCTGTGGAGGACTCTCTCAAAATATGAGGGAAACACCAGACCAGGAGCTCCTGCTGCTCAGCTGGCATACTGTGTGGATCATTACTGATCTTTGGGAGACACGGATTGACAGTCCACAGGTTGCTTTACAACCCTTCTGCTCCATCTCCACTGTAGATCTAGTGCTGAACCTGCTCCTTCTCTCTGGGGTCAGTATGTCTGCGAAGAACTGAGGGGCTCCCACAAAGTGGAATGAGATATGGACACGCCCAGACAAGTCTTCGTATGCAGTACAAAAACGGAACCATTTCCATGTGACAGGTATCCTGGTTATGGCAAACACACCATGCCTGGGGAGAAGGAACCAGCCTGTCATCAGAGCACGGGTTGGAAGGGACCTTCCAAGATCATCCAGCCCAACCCTCCTGGCCATGGGCATGCACAATATCCACTAGATTAGGTTGCTCAAAGCCCCATCCAACGTGACCTTGAACGCTTCCAGTGATGAACACATCCACAACTTCTCTGGGCAACCTGCTCTATTGTCTTACCACCCTTATCATAAGACATTTCTTCCTTATATCCAATCTAAACCTACACTTTTTCGCTTTAAAACCATTTGTAAGAAAAATTAAGGTATTGTTTTTGCACGACCAGTTTTTGCAGAAGAACAGTTTGATCGGTTTGCAATGATGTATTTAGAGAATTATTAACAACACAAAAGCTTCCCAGGGACCTGCAAGAACGCTCATCCCTTAGACAAAGGAGAAACCAGTCTATGCCAGAATGCAATCCAAGGAGAGGATGAACATTTAACTGAGACTGGCAAACTTAAGCAATATTACCAAAGAAGGGCATAAATAAATAAGTGAAGTAGTTGATAGAGGAGGAGTGATGGGGAAAGGTAAACAGAGGCGGGACAAATGGAAGCAGTCTTAGACATCTCTGATAGGCTGTGACCTCTGGAGTACCCAGCCAGTGGGGAAATGTGAGGGAAATTTTGGCAGGGAATAAAAACAAAGCGTGCCAAAACCTGGTGTGCTTGCTTGAATGTTTAAATAAAATGTGCTTTCTATTGATCACTGTTTGAGCCGTTGTTATTGGACAAGCAGTGTTTCTCACACATTGTCCCTTGTCCTGTCACTACTACAGTCCTTGGTAAAAAGTCCTCTTTGTGTATTTGTATATAAAGTCTCACTGGAACCTTCTACTCCCCAGGCTGAATGACTCCAATTCTGTTGCTTCTCTGAACAAGCAAAGAAAGCAGATATATGGGACATTAAACCAGAACATCCTTCAGTGAAGGGATGTTTCTAAGCTCCTACCAAGTCCCTAGAAAGGTACTGCATGCAGAAATCTCACCTCACCAGCCACTCACAGGTACGCAGAGGGATATTCTTTCAACCTCCATAATACCCCTGTACCAAAACAAAGACAAGTTTCCAGAAGGCTTTCTGTAAGCAGGAAAGCCGCCAGGTCTTCGAAAATCTCCAGTTGCTGCTTCTTTATCAAGCCAATGGCTCAGTCTAAGGGTGAAATCTACTTAAATCTACCAGATGGAAACACTACCATGTATTAACATACTGTCAGTATGTTAATAATCAAATGTTAAGGCATTGGGAGATGCTGGGACTAACTAGCTGAGCAACAGCTCAAAAGAGAACAAGAGACTCAAAAAACAAGTTGACTATATGACAGCATCTTTTCCTGGTGGCCACAAAGTCCAGCCACATTCTGAGCTACACTGGCAAAATTTCAGCAGCAGGCTGAAGGCAGTTTTTATTGCAGTGTTGGGAGCTCAGTATAAGGGATACCAGCAAGTTGGAGAATGCAGTTAAAAGTCACTTGAGATGGCAATATAATCTTTGCAGAGAATGGGAATGGGTTAATGGTATAGTACTTCTCCTCTCCTGTTGATCCCTCTCCTCCTTAAGTATGGGTGCAACATTCGCCTGTTTCCAGTTATTAGGGACCTCCCTTGACTGCTGCCATCTTTTAACGGGAAGAGTGGCTTCACAATGTGCAGGCCAGCCATTCAGCACCCTGGGATTCATTCCACATGGTTCCATGGGGTTGTGTGTGTTCATCTGCTCTGTTATCCCCTGTGGGTAAATGCTCCCTCTGCAGACACTGCTGCTGAGGGAGCCCAAAGGCAGACACTGCCAGGAAGAAGCCAAAGGTGTTGAGTACTTTAGCCTATTACACTTCCTTGTCACTGTGTGTCCTGCTTCACAGCTTCCGTGGCCTTCCTTTTGCACCATGGATGCACCTCAGAAGCCCTCTGTGTGTCCCTACACAGCCATCATTAGGTCCAAGACTAGATGAGCTTTGGTTTTCCTAATTCTGTCCCTGCACTCTCAGTTCAACTAGCTTTATTCCTCCCAGGGTATCTATCCCTACTCCACTTTTTGTGAGGTTACGTTTTGCTTTTCAGTTCAGTCAGGAGTTCATCCACACTGACCTTCTGTTTTCACCTGCTTGACTTTCCACACTTCGGGGTGCCCTTGGCAATGACGTGGGGTCTCCTGGCCTCCTTTGCATGGCGATCTCCCACAGGGCCCTGAGAAGACCACCTTGCACAAGCTGAGTTCTGCTCTCCTTAAGCCCAGGTCTGTAATTCTCCTGTTCATCCTGCTCTTCTGAGGATCTTGAACTCACCACCTTACAGCTGCTACAGCTCACACTGCTACCACACTTCACCTCTCAACCAGTTCTACCTCATTTCTAAAAGGTTCAGCAGATTATCTGCCCCAGTCAGGTTTCCTGCTAATATCTATGTTCAACATCCCACAGAAACATTGAGCATCCCTTGCACCCAGCCCTATTGCTCTTCCAGCAGATACTGAGGTGGTCAGAGACCCCCATGAACACTAGGGTCTGTGATCATGAGCCTTCCTCTGGTCTTTTACAGGCAGCTTTACCTACTTCCTCTTAATAACTGGGTGATCTGCAGCAGACAAGGACCATGTGGTCCTCCATGTTGGTCTGATTCTTGTCTATATTGGCTCTTATCTCAGCTGTTCATCATCCAGTCCAAAGCGAAGCTCCAGTTTATTTGAGCCAGCCCTATGCAGGTACCACGACCCTGCTTGCCTTACCTTCTCAGCTCGTCCTCTCTAAGGAGCCTGTACTCATCAACAGCACCACTGCGCTCACGTGAGCTATCCCACCAGGCCCCGGGACCACAAATGCATGTGGCTTTCCAGCTTTGTTTCCCAGGAGGTGTGTATTTGTGTCCAGAAACACACTTGAGACAAGCCCCAGGGTATGCCACTTTCACAGGGAAAGTGGGAGCCTCCCCTACAACACTGTCCCTAGGTGCTTCTTACCATCCACTGGTAAGATTTTTTTTCCACCTCTTTCTTTCCACCACTTCTTTCAGGCTGTGTTCACCATTCCAGTTAGGAAAGAATGTTTTATATCAGGGAATGTGGAGGACTTGTGAAGTTTTCATACACATTAGTTTTACTAAACCTAGAAAGAAATGCTGTTAATTCCCTCTAAGAGCATCTTATGAATAACGAATTGTTTTGTGTCACTTTCAAAAATGAATTGTCAGTGTCCTCTGAAGTACTCATGGGTGCAAATGTGCTCTTCAAGACCAAAGTGTTATGCCCAAATACAGAATTATTTCCCTTAGAGTTCACAAAACAATTCAATTCTAGGTACAGTTAAATTAATCTGGGTTACACAACTGCACATGGAGAGTACAAAGAAAGCTTAGCTCTTCATTTGCTGACGAGACACAGCAACACAGCAGAGCAGTACACAATTTTACAGTACAGAGTAGGCACAATTTTACTAGAGACAAGGGATGGGGTGCAGCTCTGTTTTGAAAGGGAACAATAGGAACACAAGGCAGTATCACTGTGTCTTAAGTAGTAGAGATGAACCATTTTCCTCACTACTTATGGCACTTCTTCAAAATATTGGTCTGGTGAGCTCAGCGTGGTTTGATGCAGGCAGGATATTGTTCAACTTTTGACCAACAGTGAAAATCAGGCACGCCAAATTGAGATGGGATAGTGTACACTGAAGATCAGATATAGCTCAGTAGCTAACACCTTCCAGCAAAGAGCTGTGAGCTTTGCTTACGCCCTTCCACACCCTGAGATCAAAAAAGCCCTTTACATTATGACCACAATTTTTATGATGAACTTTGTAGGAAACCTGTCTGCGATGTACAGCGGAAGTTAATTTAGATATTTGGAAGAGAGGTGCCATCTCAAATTCTTTGTGATAAGACACTGCTTGGGGTTCACCTCCATCAAAACTGAGCGAGCCTGTGCACAAATGAGCTGCAAAGCAGAACAGTGTTTATCATAGTGTTTCACGTGCTGTCAAAGGGAGGCTTCCCCTCCCTGCACACAGCCAGTCAGCCTAGCTAAATGTAGCAACAAGAACGGCAAAACAGATCTGGTCTCACTCTTCCCTTACAGTGTATATCTGCAGAGATTTCCAAATTTAACCTTGCAAGGCAAAAGAATATTTTTCCCAGTTGGTTGCCCAGAACTTCAATATGTCAAAAAGCCTGTATGCCCCATTGCCCAGCTAAAATTAAACATGGTTTTCTAACATTAAGCATAAGCAGATATCACTTAAGATGTAACATCCTTCCCTATCTCTGGTACAGGTGCAGACAAGATGAAGCTCTATTTTTTGCAATTAACAGTAGGAATTGCACTGGGACACTGGAGTGCCCAGCTCTATAAGGGTGCCAAAGGTATTTTAAAGAAAAACATTTTCTTGCTCTTTGCAGATTAAATCCAAAATAAAAGTAGCATTTAGAAGCGGTCACTGTCATATGGAGAGTCTTCAAATGATGAAGCTCAACTTCAGGCTCAACTATTTCACATTAAGTGGAAAACCCAAGCAAGAAACCCCATCAGTCTAGTGAAAGGTGAGTACCTGAGAGGTGGAAAAAAGAATAATCTTTGTTAGGGAATGAACCCACCTGTATAGTGAGACCTGGTGCCATAACATTGAGATCCTTCTGCAGGGCCAACTTCAGATTCTCATCTATCTGGTCTGTTTGGAGGACAAAAGAGAGACTGCTTAGCTTATTGTTTCTCCTACAGCTTATGTGGTAGAGTCAGCTGGCCTTGAAGAGAAGGTGTCTCTATGGTATACGATAAAGATGCTTTTTGAGATCATTGCGTACATTGGTTCCCTTCCTATACCCCCTTGAAAATGTTCCCGAGAGGAAAGTCACACGCTACCACTGCTAGAAAGGTTCAGCTATTCGTGAACTCATGACATCTGAGCTGAGGGCAAATGGCTTTCAGCATCTTGGCAAGAAAAAGCACCCGGAGCCTGTGGTAGATGTCTACCTCTTCTTAGCCAGAGCCACACCAACACCTCTGCCTTAAGTCTCTAGGGATCTGCAGGATCCAGTACGTGCTACTGAAAATACCCACGTATTTTGTCACTTCCAACCTCCAGGAAGATCTTCCCAATGAAATGGCCATAACTGGAAGGATTAAGCTGCGTGTACTACCAGGAAACTCCTCTCAGACTACAGATATTTGCAAGGCCTCAGTACAGCATTCAAAGATTAAGAGTCTCTTAATATGAAAACTCTGACAATCTTTTATTTTCCATAAACCCATTTTCCCCTGCTCTGCATCTAAAGAAGGAATGTGATGCTGTTATGTCTCTGGGGCCACAGGTAGGTACCAAGCAAAACATTAAATTTGCTAATTCCTGAACTACTGACACCCCCTTGTGAAAAAACTACAGCATTGCAATGAATCAGGAGCATGTTCCTTCCAGCTCTCGCTTGCTAAAAACAGCCAGGAGATTTTTACGTTAAAAAGCCAATTCAGCAACAGAACAGGGCCTGAAAGCAGAAGTAGCAGGACAAAACCATCATCATAATGAAGGCAATGGACACGACTGCAGGCACCAGAGACAAGTGACTACTTTTTGTGTCCAAAATTCAATCCCAAGTAGAAAGGGGCTGAAATCAAATTCTCATGTGCAGATGTGGAAAGACAAAGAAATCTGAATCATTAAAGAGTACAGTTATGTGGGAAGTGACATATGGATACATAAGGAGCTGATTTCTAGCCTGCAACTCAAGCACGGAGGGTGTTTGTTCACAGGAGCTTGCTGTAACAGCAGGACAGATAGATTACACAGTTCTTGGTGAGCACATTCAGCTGCCATCCACTTACCAAACAGCTCAATATATACTTCCTGCAGGGTATGGGAACTGCAAAACTGATTCAGCTCATGATGAATTTTATTGAAGATCAAGGTCTTATCGTAGTCTGCAGTGTAATTTCTCACAATATCATACACTGAGGAAGCAAGAGAATTATCACAAGTCATCACTGACATGTACTGCTTTCTGCAATGCCACAACCACAAAACAGTACCTCAGGGCATTAGGAAAGTAGTGCAGCACTGGGACTGGTGGGTAAGGGGGTCCCCATCCTTGGGAGTCTTCAGGACTCAGCTGGACAAAGCCACAGCTGCCCTGACCAGCTGTTAAGCCAGAATCCTGCTGTGAGCAGGAGGGAGGTCAGAGAAGAAACCTGCAGAGGTCCCCTCCACTAGCACTGCTGGAATTACATGACTTCAAAGAGCAGAGTAATTACAGCAAGATATACTGCATAGTTCTGTTTTAAGATTTGCATAAACAAACAAAAAGGTAAAGCCTGTCTAGGACCTGCATGCATAGGAACAGATACTACTATAAAGTAAAAATCTGTGAGTCTTTGGTTTGGCAGCTGGTGAAATAAGAAGGTAAGAGGCTTCTACAAGCTTTGCCTTTCTCATTTTCCCAGCAGCTGTACTGACAAGTACCTGAGGGCTTTGTCCCAGGTATTTAGTTTCACAGGTTGTCTCCCCTTCAGCAGCAAGAAATAGACCAGCTTGGGCACCCATCACATTTCTGTATGCATGAGGGAGAAGTAATCCTAGAATTTATTTTCATCTTTGCAAATCCATGGCTCTTCAAAAATCTTACAGACACAGGCATGAAACTAAGTGCTACCATACTGGGAACCATAACACACAGAAAATGGAAGTCTTGCAAACCAAGACAGAGCAGCTACAGGATGAGTGAAGACAGACACAGTGCTGCTTGTTAAAACAGGATGGGAAATACCTGCGTATGGTGCCAATTTATTCACAACTTCTATTCGGTCAATGTAGATCATAACACCACCACTAAGAGGAAAAGAGAATTCATTAATTATTACCACAACTGTTAACAGTGGTCCTTATTTAAAGCAAAGCCACCTTTCCCCTCCTTTTTTACTAAATTCTACTAAACTTACCCAGAGTAATTCTAACTTCTTGACTGAACCCTTGCTTTGTACAGACCAGTCCCTCTATTCACATAAACCAAAAGCGTGCTCCAGCAAGTCTGCAAAGCACTTTCACTTTGCTTTGTTATCTCCTACTTTGTCAGCAAAGGGAAGACATTTTTGGACAGGAATGTAACTGCAACTATGAGAAAGGGAGAGTCCAGCACAACAAAGGGAAGGCAACAAAGACAGCAGACAACACCTGCAAGCAGCAGAGCAGACACAAACTCAAACCACACTGCAGCTCATTTAGACAGCAAATACATTGTAAATAGAAAAGCCCTTAGTTAAGATGCATGCATTTACTAACTCCAGCATGAATCTGACAAAACCCTTGTTAGAAAAGCAAGAAACAAAGCATGTAACAGAGTCTCATTCACATTCCCTGCATCGATGTCATCTTGCAGACAGCTTGCCAGTGACACTGCAACTGTGTGAACATGCCCAGGCACGTGGCACTGGGGAAACTCCCAAACTCTGCAGTGAAGAAAGAAACCCCTTCATTTTCAATAGCTCCTAAATTTATTGAAAAGTCTATTTTTAAAGTACCCTTGCAATTTTGTCCTCAGAGCAGAGGCAAATCACAAATGAGAAGCCTTAGCAAAAACTGTTTAGAGACACCTGATCTCCAGAAGCAGACCTCACGCACTCCCAAACTTAGTCTCAAATGTATCCCCATGACAAATTTGGTTTCTTATTTTGCAGATCTTAACCTCTGGCAGTTGAAAGCTAAGCCTGCAGGAAAATCATGCAAACTTGCCCATGTCTGTGTCTTTTTTTACAAAGGTCTCCCAGGCACAACTTGCGTTCACTCTTACAAATGTGCCTGCTTCATGGCAAGCTACAAACTGAAAACATTGGTGATGAACGGAGTTTGCCTGCTGGAAGGGACAAGCCAGCAGAAAAAGTATTTGTGGCTAAAGAGAGACTTATTTCCCAGTGAGATGTTGCTATTAAGAGTATTGAGCTCTTCTTCACTCAAAATTTCTTTTAAGGACATGGTCATTCTTGCTGGCTCTCTCTTAAGAGATGTTACTATTATTTAAAAATAAGATAGGGTTATGTGTCCTTTATGGGTATGTCAGGGTGCACAAGCAGTTGTAATTCTCCATCTCATCTGTTCTGCACTCTGTCCCACCAAATCCAATACAATTACTATCCACCATTGCAAGTGTCATCCAACAACATTCCTTGTGATTTTCTGAATCTGCTTTCATCCTCTCGATTCATTCCTTATGACATCTGCCACAGGACAGGGAAACCCATCTACCATCTTGGAGTATCCTCTAGATATCCTGGTGAGGGAATCAAAGCAGAGCGTGTGGGCTTCTTCCAACAGAATCTCCTCCGCTGCGCATCTTTATGTTGAAGTCCTTTTGGCATTTTGATTTTATGGGGATGTGAGAAGGAAAAAGAGAGCACCTGAGACATGCTGCCTCCTAGGCAGGACTCATCCACAGCCCCTCATTACCTCACATGCAAAAATAGGCTGACATCTTAGACTAGAGAGGACTGCCTGATGCCCATCTGACTCAACCTTAACACAACCCACAGCAACCCTGCCAAGGATCTCAACCAGAGTGGGGCATAAGTGATTTATAAGAGTCCTCTTGGTCAGGCAATAGCTTTGAGGAAAGAGGTGCCACTCAAGAGTCCAAATACACTGGCCAGCCATTTCCCCACCAAGGGCTCAAGGTTAAACCAAGCCTACAAAGCATTTATACTGCAGTTTCCAGCCAGGCAGCTGCTAGAGCAACCATCATTTCACATCACGCAGTGGGGATGGCCCTCTGGACTTTGCTGCTGTAAACCTAGGAGCCAAACTGAACTGTAACACTCTGATCTTAAAGTGAGCATCTCAGACAAGACATCCTCTTAAACAGCCTGGTCCAGAAGAGGTTAGTTAACTCCTGAGCTGCAGGAGATCCTGTCCTGTGCAGTTTTGGGGCAGTTGCCCTGGCAGAGCATCATAGACTGATTTGGAGAGAGTTGCACACCTTGTTGACACAGAACTGTACAAAGGCTCTCATCATCCACAGCTGCTTTACCTGCCCTTTGACACCTACAGCTTAAGTGCTGGCTCAGATGGTGTTCTAGCCATTTTGATAAACCACTGCCACTCTCAAAACGTCCTTGCCTGCCAGATGCACAGCAGGGTGACTCTCTTGAGGAGATTTCCGACGCTTGCAACTTTCCACTGCAGTTTCTGCAGCCTTTCTAACACTGGCATTTGCAGCCTCCGCAAGAGCTAGTCACACCCCCAAAGGTCCTCACTGCAGAACTGGTGATCAGGCTGCTCAGGCAGAGCAACACTGAGTTGGGCACACTCTTTGGTGATGGAGAAAGGAACAAGAAGGAAGTCTGAAAGGAGGATCAACACACAGACTATGTGCACCCAGTAGAAGTTGAAGCACAATTAGGCAGCAATAGCGCATAAATTTACAGGGCAAGGTAAAAGCATGCAGGGGACTGAAAACCACTAACAGGCATTTCAGTGGACCTCATTTCAGGATTTTAGCTTATGCCAGGCCAGGAGAAGACAAGGGAAAAACTGAAGGATGTTGACATAAAAAAGGGGACATAAAATAAGGTCAAAGTTTAATGCTTATTGCTAGACCTGACCACAAACAAACCACGACCAGGTTAGGCAATCAGAGCATGCAAAACTTGGGCTTAAAGGTCAGATCCGGTCTGTCTAGAAGATACAGGGATTAATGCAATACATCCACTTGCAATACGATGACACAATTTTCCATGTGGCTGGCTAACAAGCAGGGATCTGCCCCAGAACAGCATTCCTCCATTGCTCCACTTGTGTTCCTGCCAACTATCTGCAGCTTGAGCACAGGATGACTCTTGCACCTCTGCAAATAAAAAACTAATGCTTGAGCAATGTTATTGCTTAGCGTCCTGGCTGTTTACTGTCTCTTGGCATCGTAAAAACCTGCACAAGATTTAGCATAACTGTTTCCACTTAATTTTATAAGAAAAATGCTACTTACGTAATTCTCTCATGCAGTATTTGCACAACGCCATTTTCAACCCATTTATTGTATTCCACAATTAATATACACGAGTATATTAATTCTCCATTAATTCTCCATTAATACTTCAAGTCAGTCCTTTGTAATACTTTGCTCTTCTAAAACTAGTTTATTGAACTGATTTTGCATCAGTTTTTGGAGATCAGCAGACCTGCCACAAGGAAATCACTGAACTCTCCAAGGAACTGTGTACACATTTTATTGTTGGGGAAAAACAGAAATCTCAGACACCAGAGGCAATTCACAGCTTAGAGCAGACACATATTCTACCTGCTGTTGAAATGTTGTTCTCTGGGGAGACAGCTGTTTTATGAAAAAGTCATCTAGTGCCAAAGAATTTTAAAATCTGTATTTAACATATTCACTTAATGCTGTCAAATATAAATGGGACAGGTAAAGCAGAAATTGGGGATGCCAACACAGCCATTCAGAAACTTCTTAATGCAGATGAGGATTCAGGGACAGGAGTATGAATATGGGGGGATAGGAACTCAGCCTTTAAAATCTGATGGTTTAATACATAATTACAGAAACCTAAACTGTTTCAGATCTATTCTTGTAACAACCTTTGAACTGTGAAATTTCAGATTTGATCAATTTGTTATTTACAAACTAAAATTTTGTTACGAAAATGTGGATTCAAAGCTTTGGCAGACAGCAGCTACCAACTTCAGTCCAAATGCAGCAAACTTAAAGGCTCCTGCAGGGCAGGGCTACTGGGACCTTGAGACTGAAGTGTATTCAATTATTAACCAGGAACTGCTTCACCAGCTGTTTAGTGTTCTAAAGCACAGTTATTACCTGGAACTGCACAACTGAATCTTGCCATGCAGAAACGTAACAGGAGCTTAATGAACTAACTATAAAGAATTAAACTGAATATTTAGATCACAGATGTACAGAATGGTCAAGGCTAGCAGGGACCTCTGGAGGTCACCTTGTCCCACCTCCCAGCTCAAGCAGGGTTAAAGCAGCACAGTTTAATTTTGATTGTGTTAGCACGTCTAACGTGGTTAAGCTTCAGCGGAAAGCTTTGCTTGGTCTGTTGAGAAGGCTTGCAGGACAGCAGGACATCATCCCTGGCCCAAAGACAGGATGCTGTATCTAAAAGATACAGCTATAGAACACAATGAGTCTTACTCCTCCTGCCCACAATTCCTTTCTGCTTGACCTAGAGTCTCTTCAGACAAACCCCTGGCAGCAGCACTGAACACCAGCATTATTTACAGACACTCCTGAGAGGTCTGAGGTGTAAAACTAAAACTAGTGAGGATCCATGAGAACTTTATGCTAATATTTAATCCCAAGTGATGTCTGATGAGTTGCTACAGGAATAATTCCAAGAACTCATTTCAGTAAGGGCTAAACCAGATTGAAGTTAACTCTGCCTTATTAATGTTGCCACTAATGTTCAGCTTTTAATTTCAGTATGGTTGTTACATGTCATCATTCAAGTCATACTAACTTTTGTTTTTCTTTTAAACAGAAATACTGAGTACCCTAAAGCTAAAACACAAACACAATTACCATCAGGATTTTTTTGTCTCCTGAAGAAACAGATCCGATCATCACTTTAATTTATGAATGAACGAACACAGCAGGATCTGCCACCCAGCTCAACTATCCCTCTCCTCCTGTTACTGCTCTGCTTGTTAAAACTATACAGATCTGCCAAAAGGATCAGCTTAATTACAAAGCAGGGAAGTGCCACCCATACATAAGATTCTTTATTCTGTCTCACTCCCTCAGGTGAAGCATTTAATTCAAAAAATGCCCAAATTATTCCAGGAGACTCATTTTATTGAACTGTTTTTGAAATGAACTGTCTCCCAACAGGAGGATTCCCATTCACCCTTCACTTTTGCCCACTGTGTTAAGTCACCTGTCAACAGTTGCATTAACCATGAGATTCAGAGTAGAAACACCGCAAAGTAGAGGGCAGACCAAAGAACAAGCAATGGACTAGCAGAGTAATCAAAGGAAGAAACCATGAAAAATCAAAGTAATGTCACTATAAAGGCAAATACCCTGAGAACATCAATTCCAGTGAAAGATAGAGCATTCCTTCCCATACCTCCTGCTCTATTATTTCCGAGTGATGTATCTGTGTATGTTCAGGACTAATTTTAGGGTATGAGCCTTTACTTTTCAGCCTGTGTCACAGCACTGTCAACGACTAGCTGCAAACTACTTGACAAGAGTATATTTGCTCATCACCAAAAGAAATACAAAGAAAAATCATACCTTGTCCCACAAGGCACATTTTTCACTTCATCAGTCTGCAACGTGGTCTGAAATAAAAAGACAACTAGTGCTCACAAACTCTCTCCATTCTCCAGAAGATGATGCTGTGTCCAGACTCTCATAACCATTACACAGGAACATGGAACCGAAAACATGCTCTCTGCCTTCCTCCCAACTTTTGCAGTTGTGGACAGAAGACAGACTTCTTTTCAGCTTGCCTTTCCCGGTTCTCAATTCCTGCAGCTCTCCTGGGAAACAATTAGGGCCACAAACGTAGACTGTCCTCCCAGAGCAAGACATGTCCCAAGCAACATGGGCTGGGGAGACTCCACCAAAGGGCAAGTCCCAGCACACAGCTGGGTCTGGCACCTGAGGTCAAAGCAACCAAGGTCTTCCTCAGAGCTGTTGCTGCTCTGACACAGGACTGAGCCCCTCTGCAATCATCAGTTGCCCAAGTCACCCTCCGCCTAGCAATATGCCTACGAACATCTGCTCCCACTCACCCTCTTCCAAGATGAGGAGATACTAACCTGCACGGATTTGAAGGTGGTAACGAATGGGAGCATGATGTGGTAGCCTGGTCCACTTGGACTAGATAACAATGCACCACCCCTACAGAGAGGAGAAGAGAGAAAATTGTGGAAAAGGCTCAAGCGACTGGAAAAATTAAGTGCTGGCTTTGACAGCAAGCAAGTACATTCAAACTGCCAGGGGTCACAGATGCAGGAGTGCAAATTACATCACTCATCTGCACCAAATTTGGCACTAACTCCCCTACAAAAGGGCTGACTGCCTATGACACTCACATGGTGCAACTTGACAATTGTTTACTTCAGTTCTGTGAGCAATTAATTTTTAGAGAAGGCAGGTATGTCTTAATTCTTCCCTCATTGCAACATCGTTGAGAGCTTCAAGAGCACAGGTTTTCCTGTTTAATAGTTCACTGGTAACCATGGAAAAATCCATCAGCTGATGTGATACTGCCAGTTTGGATTTCTGCAAGGCATTCAACACAGTCCCTCACCAAAAGCACAAAGAAAACACAGTCTCTCATGGGGATTGACAGGTGGTTAAAAGATGAAGAGAGAGGAGAGACTGAAGCAATTGATCGTCATGGTGTGGTATGGTCTCCTGCAGCGTCTCACAAAGGCCCATGATGCTCAAAACGCTTATAATTAAAGGAAAGAGCAGTGCAAAGGAAACTGGTGGTGGTGAGGGCAAAAGATAAAAGAGACAGGACAGAAATATGGCAGAAACTGCAAAAAATGCAGAAAGGCTGGCGTTGAATTTCTCTGTTCTTGTGTTCAAATTTAAAGCAAAATCTAGTCAAGAGGTGGCACTAAGTGACTGTGACCACTCACTGTTGTGGACTGACAAATTAGTTGCTTTACAGATAGTATTCATGGTATTTACAAGCCCCAGAGCCAAGGAATAGACCCATTGAAAAACAACAAGGCAGGTACTCTGTGGCTGGCAACAGTCTTGGGACAAAGATGACAGTCCTTAATATAAAAGGGAGAAACCAACAGATGTGAAAAGCCTAGAGAGACCAAGACTTTAATCTCCCAAGCTCCAAAATCCCAACTGAGACCCAGAAAAATGGAAGGGAGGAAAAGTAGCTGAGAACTCAGAATGATCAAAACTCATTAAGGGTTCTGCACTGAGCCAGGCTATCCAGGCCTAAGATGTTCCTGATGCTAGAAGAGCAGAAACAACGTTGTTTGCCCACCTTGGGGCGAAACCTGGAGTGGAAAGAAAGGAGCCCCCCGAGGTGTCCTGGGACCAGGGATGAATCACAAGTGGAAAGAGAGGGCAACGTACTGGTGGGGAACAACAGTACCTGTAATAGACTGCTAAGTGCCCCTCCTCGACCTTGTGGATGGAGAAGTAGAGGAAGAAGACCAGGAGTCCCGCAGCAGCTGCAATGACGGCTCCAGCCTGGGCCATGGTCATCCTCACATTGCCTGCGCGACAGAGACCGAGATGCGGTCAGGTGGGGCCTGCCTGCACAGAGATTTCCGTTCCGCCCCCCGACGACGGTCTCCCTACCCCCTTTTTCATATAACCAACCCCTTTTTTCAGACCCGAAAAGCTAGGGAATATCCCCAGAGCAAGCAGTGAGGGGACGAGGGCNGCCCACGTGCGGCCGAGGGCCCGCTCCCGCCGCGCCTGCGCGGCGCCTGCTGATGGCGTCACGGCACGCGACGCCGAGGGGAAGCGACGGGACAGGCACCGCCTTGTTGCCTGGCGACAGCGTCAGAGGTGGTGGGGGGAAGGGCCCGCGGCGAGCGACCAATGACACGGCTTCTCCACAGCGTTTATTGAGGTTAATTCCATTTAACATAGATACAATCTATACAAAAATTCGCGTTCCACAAGCTGAGACAGTCACGACAAGCGGCGGGAAGGCAGTGGTGTGGGTAAGGCGGGAGGGAAGGACCCAGCCCTAAAGCACCCACCAACTCTTGCCTCTCCTCCCAGCCCATCCAGAAAAGGTTTTGGGGAGAAATCACACATCTCCAAAAAGCACGTTACTCCTCCCGTGAAAAGCCTGAATCAGCATCAGCCTGCAAAGTGCTGTTTTGTTGCCACCGACAGTGTTATCTGCCACCAACCACCACCTCTGCAATCGGCTCCACTAAGGTTTACAAAACCACAAAGTGACTGAGTGTGCCCTCCGGCTTGTCACACTGACAGCTGCCAAGCCACCTCGCAGCGTGCAGGCACTTTGCAGACAGAAGCGCATCAGCTCCTTCGGCTATTTCAGCCAGCTCCAATCAAAACTCTGAAAGAAGAAGCAGGGAAACAACTGAAGTGCAGGAAATGGCTATTTGAATATACATTTTGGGTCCAGAGGAGGCCACAAAGGTGACCACTTCTGCTACGAGGACAGGCTGAGAGAGTCGGGGTTGTTCAGTCTGGAGAAGGCTCCGGAGAGACCTCTATAGTCCCTTTCAGTACCTAAAAGGCCTACAGGAGGGACTATCAGTTAGTGGAGCCATAGGACAAGGGGGAATGATTTAAACTTTTATAAAAGAGGGGAGATTTAGACTAGGTATTAGGAAGAAATTCTTTGCTGTGAGGGTGGTGAGACCCTCGCTCAGGTCCCCGGAGGGGTTCAAGGCCAGGCTGGATAGGGCTTTGAGCAACCTGGTCTGGTGGGAGGTGTCCCTGCCCAGGGCTGGGGGATTGGAACTCAATGGGCTTTAGGGTCCTTTCCAACTCAAACCATTCTGCGATTTTTATTTCCTAGGTGGTGACCAAAGGCTGCTCAGTACCCAGCATCTCAGGTTTAAGGCCTCCTTCGAATTAAACCTGGCACAAGGGGTCAAGGACAACAGAAAGGGCTTCTTCAAATACATTGCAGACAAAACTAACACTAGAGGCAATGTAGGTCCACTTATGAATGAGGTGGGAGCCCTGGTGACAGAAGGTACAGAGACGGCAGAGTTACTGAATGCCNGGCAGAGTTACTGAATGCCTTCTTTGTCTCTGTCTATACTGCTGGAGGCTGTCCGGAGGAGCCCCATACTCCTGAGGCCCCAGAGGAAGTCAGGATAAAGGAGGAGTTGGCCTCAGTTGATGAGGACTGAGTTATGGACCAGTTAAGCAAGCTAGACATCCACGAATCCATGGGTCCTGATGGGATTCA
>VXBJ01006462.1:31591-43265 GCA_013400055.1 Nycticryphes semicollaris | reverse complement strand
TTGCATTTGAAATTTCTGAACATAGCGCTCAGGGAAAATCCAGTCAGCAAGAAAAAAATAAGATGAGAATGTGAATGGGCTTGTGAGCTATCCACGTAATGCACTAGAAGACTTTGTCCTTGACAAGCACAAAGCAAAGCCGAACACCTGTATGCCTATTATCTACTTCCAATCTCTTCTTAATATCAAGCATCTCTGCATTTCAACAGACACCTCAATCTGAAAAAACACTNGAATCACAGAATCACAGAATCTTAGTGGTTGGAAGGGACCTTTGAGATCATCGAGTCCAACCACATGGAAAAAAAAAAAAAAAAAAAAACAAACAACAAAAAAAACCCAGACCAGTAATCGGAAGTAATCGGAAAGCTAGCAATGTGTTCTGGGATCATAAATCCAAAGTCTTTTCTAAGTCAATGTTTTATCTTGCTATCAACATGAGCAGATTTTCAAAACTAGAAAAAAACCCAGCTGTTTTTACTGTTTGAGGAACCGCACGTTTCAGTAATATGCAGTTTCTGAGTAGGGCAGAAATTTTAAGGAAGAAATTTTTCACATTGAGGGTAGTGAAACACGGGAACAGATTGCCCAGTGAGGTGGTAGATGCTTCATCCCTTGAAATGTTCAAGGTCAGGTTGGACGGGGCTCTGGGTAGTCTAATGTAGTTGAAGATGTCCCTGCTCATTGCAGGGAGGCTTGACTAGATTTAAAGGTCCCTTCCAACCCAAACTATTCTATGATTCTATGATGTACAATGAAAAGCAATGCTGATCTTGATTGGACTACTTATGAGCAAGGACTTGCAAGAGAAAATGCTATTTCCACACTACCCCTCTCAAAAATATGGTGCTCACACCAGGTAATCAAACTGTAGGATTTTAATGGCTTTTACCAGTAGGAGCACCACAGATGTTAGCTTGATGCTTTGTGTGTGCTCCATATTTTATTAGGAAATAACTGGCAACCATCTCTCTGATACCTGAGATCTTCGGGATATATTTCTAAACCACATTTTCACTGATGTTTGTGGCAATTCAATTGGCTTTTAATGGAGAAAACATATAGTTGTACAGTTTAGGTGTTGGGGAAGATCTTCAAATGTATACTCTGCATTTACTAACAGGAGCATAGGGTCTTTTCAATACTAGAATAGAATTTTTGATGAAGTGCCTGGTGGCAAATTTGAAATACTAGCCTGGGGGCCCCAATGAGACATAATTGATTCCAGTAGCTAGAACAAATCTAGCTTCTACATCCATTCCTCTAAAGTCATTATTGACCCAAGGGAAAATGCTAGCCTTAAGCAAGTTTTAATAAAGACTCTGGTGGAGTAGTTTCTGTAGCACTAAATGCGATAATGAGAAACAAGCCACTTAGCTGCAATAGACCTAGGATCTGTATATAACCCAAAAGTCAGTTTCCTGAGGTTCTTGGGATTCTTTCCAGAGATGAAACAGTCACCTAAAAGAGATTTAATTACCTTGCTCAGTAATTTGTTACATAAAAATCAGTCAGGCTTAAATGGACCAATATTCTGGTTGTCCTATATGAGTATAATTTATTTTTATACTGTTTCTGTGAAGTAAAAATGTCCACAGACTAATCAAGCCTGGGTTGAAAACGAAGGTTTTTACTAAACCCGTAAAAGTGTGAACATCTAAATCTGGCCTTAAACATTGCTCTGCTTCAGACCTTTTTGCAGTTTATTTTAAACAATAAATTTTTGTATCTTTCTGTGACCATAAAAACTATTATCAAATAGCATCACTGATGATACAGACTATAGCAGTTTGAAAGTTTCTTACCAATTACTGAAAACTCTCTATGGATGAAGTTGGCAAACAACAATAAGAAAACCTGATAAATATCATGCATTCTTCTGAAGTTAGATCTGTATTTATTTAAAAAAAAAAAATCATTCCCTCACTCTACCCTTTTTTAACCATCAACTGCAAAATAAAACATTATTAGACACAGTGAGTGTGGTTTGAAAATTAAACTACAGTCTTCACACAAACAGAGAAAGAATCCTTTGTATGACTATTATGAACATTATTTTCCATCCCAGGCAGATCAAGCACAATCTTTTGTGCCCATTTTTGATGTCTGGCATTAGTTCACAGGGAGATGCTTTGTTTTATGTCTTCAAATTCTACAGGCAAGTATTTAAGTTGTGAAAGTCAGTGCAGGAAAACAGAGAAATAGACTCCTCTGCGTCGATGCTTTGGTAATACAATTGATGGGATGGAATAAAAGCACAAAGAAGATGAATAAAACAGTGCTTAGAGCAAGAGGGGGAATTTGAGAAAATTCTCATGTCTAATACACTAAAAATCTGTACTCTTCCCCTCACCCAAGACAATCCACGTCTAGGTACATCATCATCAAATTCACAAAGAAAAATCATTTGCAACTTTTTAAAAGTCTGATCAAGTATTTACTGTGTATAGCAAAAGTAAATACTTTAACATTAAGGATAGTGGTCAAACCATCAAACTTAAAGACAGTACGTTGTATTTGCAGCCAACCCATTCAATTACTTCACATAAAAAGAAGTTTTGGGTACTAATCCTTTTTTATGAAAAGTCCTAAAATATGTTTAAAAGTTATGGGGGAATCAATGTGTGCTTTATGATCCAGGAGGATAGGTGCTTACCAGCCTCCTTTTCTTTTTTTTTTTTTATTTTGGTTTCGGTACTGTTTGAGTAGTTCAAATCAGATTCTATGTGGTGACTTCAATAAAATTAAAATTTATTCACATTTCTGTGAAACTCTTAGCCACTTATAAAGATGAGAAGTGTGTGTGTGTAGAAAAGATTTCTAGTTTGTATGGAGATTAAATGTCAAGAAGACTGGAGTTGCCATCTACTGGAGTGTGCAAAGAATGACAACTGACATGCAAAAATCCTAAACTGAAAGCATTAGTCACAATAACAGTCTAGGTACATCATATATTGCTAAAAATATAATTAAAATATAAAGGAAATTTCCCAAGACAAGGATTATTCTCCACTCTTGGCTTTTGAAAAGATGCACAAGCAAGCTATGTTAAAACAATCTTATTTGTCTACATCTTTTATCCACATTGAATAAAAGATTATATTTATCACTTCTCATCAGAACATAGATAATTCCTCTTTTCAGCTTCAAAAGCATAAAAAAAAGTCAGAATCTGAAAAGGAGAGAGTAGTAAATTCTTCAAATATGAGTATCTAATCAAAATGCTATGAATTAAATTACATAAAATTGGCAGGAGATATGATATTAATAACACCTATAGCCTAGAAATTCAGGGTATTTGTAGACATGAGCGCAACATGTCCTACCACTCAAGACCAAAACCTAGTTAAAAACTACACACAGGCACTGGGATTTTTTGAAAGCAGTTTAATAATTTCTTGTATTTAGTGAAGATATTTATTAGTCCCTTACTAAATGTAGAGTATGAAGTGACTGGACAGAAGTATCTGACATGTGAACTATGTTATTATGATTAATGGAGTTCATAGATAAAGGGTTATTTTTCTGGAAAATGTCAGATTGAATAATTACTGGAATTAATCCCAAAGGGCTTTAGAAAATTCTCTGCCCAGTTTCAAGTCACATTTTTATCACATTTTTCTTTTGACTAGAGGGCAATCTTTAATTGCAGTTTTAAGTAAAACAAGTACTGTAAGCAATTCATCAAACATTATGAAAAATGGTGTATTTCTCTAACAGTCCTTGAAAGTTGCTAATTCACTTTTTAGCCTCATCTCTAGTCAATATAGCAAAATCTGATCAATAAATAAACTGGTTTTGTTCTACCTCTGAATCAGAAAGGCATACTGTCCCTATTTTTCATGCATCAGGTTAGGTATAGAATATTGTAGAACTGATATATTGGAATATTACCAGAAATATTATTATGATAAGTAGGGAACAGGTGATAGCATTATTTGGTCTCTTGGATTTCTTAAACCTAATCAGTATTTAATGGATACAACGGTGCCAGCAAATCCACAAAGTCAGAGAACACATGTCAAAAGACTCAGAACCGAATGTGTTTCAGGGAAATGCTGCAGGTGCATCCAATGGGTTCCACGATCTGGCAGACTGAAGACCAAGAAAATACAGCATGCATCAAAGGCTTTGGTTTTGGTGCTTGGNTGATGTTTTTACAGCTGTTGTCAATATGATTCTCTTTGGTTAGAGGGCAAAAAGAAAATACTTCCCAACTTCATCCCTTTGGTACTAGGGAAGCTTCTTCTCACTACATTTGCAATGTCTTCTAATGCTTCTTGCTTTCATCACCCTTACGGCTATTAAAACAGCTAGAAGTGACTTCTGTCTGTGCATGGTCCAAGATAGCAAAATAAGCTGCAGAAGTACAAAGTGACTAAGCCTCGGTTGTATAGACCATATATCTGGGAGCACTGTAATCTACTAATTCTTGTCCAAAAATAATTGCCTTGAACACTCAAGCTGTGTTGATTATCATATTCATTAGGACATAGCAAAAAGTAGTCCATGCTGGTCATATAGGATGAGACAATCCCTGAAATTAAGAGCTGGAAACAGAAAAAAATAAAAGTCCTAGATGTAAGAAGAACAAAGGCATAGAACAAGCAAAAGATAATAAAAAGATATAGAAATCGAAGAACCAAAGTGAGGATCAGGACACACAGTACTGCTTCCAGGATTAATTTGGTTTTTTAAAAGCTAAGTATCTTTAATGGCTCTCTGCTCAGACACTGCTACTTCCATTTTTTAAGTACAGAAAAGATGCCCATTTGCCATTCCCACTCCCTTTCCAATCTCCGCTGGCATGATTAGCAATCACCATTGTAGCTCACTTAATCCTCCTTGTCCCCTACCTGCCGATTCCCCAAATGGGTCCCAGTTGAGCAAGGTACACAGTGATGCCAGCACAGGTCCTGAGGGCTGAAGGATGATGTTGGGGAAGATTTGGGAGCAGCTCATCTGCCCATCATGCACAAGGCTGGGGGAGAAGGGGAATCACTGGGTACAACATGCCATGGAATATGAACCCTCAGCCAGTGTGCATACCACACCAAAAAGAAGCATAACTCAAGAGTTTAACACTAATGATTGCCCACATATTTAGGATTGCTGTTAGGAACATAACCAACGTAATCATGAAAAATGGTTATTCTTTCACAGCCATGCGTTCAACATACAGTATCCACTTAAATACATAAACACCTTTTCATAGACAAAAATCTCTGAATAATGGGGAACGAACTACAATCTATCTTGAGCCATGGGCATTTCACAGATACTGACCTTTGATTTTGATTTAGAGGCTCTAACTAATAAAGCTTGGCTCTACACCAAATCTGAATAAGAAAATCAAGCACTCTCTTGTCAAATTATAATTAATTTGCACTACAATAAAGAGTAGAAGTAAGCCAAGTGTTCTTTAAAAATGGTCCCAGGAATTAAAACACATGGTAAAATGTCCTATGCCTTGAAAAACAGGCTAATATTTTCCTGTCTTTTCAAGTTGATTATGCATCTTTCCACTCATTTAAAATGTAAACTGAGTCTTAAGAAACAATAAACTCTTAATTTTACATGAATACTAAAGATTAAAAAATTACAACAGTAGGAATGGAATATGATTTTGAAACGTATATGAAATGAACCTTACAGCTTTCTTACTATTTGCCCCCCAAATCTGCCGTTTCACCTTTAAAAACCTATAATGTGAGGGTAATTTACTTTTACTTTGTTGTATGTATGTTGAGAATGTGGTTTGTATATCCTTTCTGTATCTTCACAAACTCAGGATCTTTGGATATGTTATTAGAATTGACTATAACTTTTTGTACATTTAGGGAGAGTAAAGGAGCAGCACAAAGTTTTGATTACATTATACGGTTCTTTCTTATAGACACAAAGACTCTTCAGCACAAACACATAAATATTGAAATAAAACTGAATAAGAGTTGGGGAGACAAATTTCAAAGACTGCCACTGGATCTCACAGAATTAAACTATCTGTTGACCAAAGCTCAGTTTCTACGGTTACACGTACACCACACACAGATCGCTCCCACCTTATGAAACTGTTCAGTATTGCCTCAGTATTTTTAGGTTGTTTTTTTTTTCATTAAAAAAAAAGAAAAGGTCAGGTTGCTCTCTTTCTTTTAGAAGGCACAACTATCTTTTGTTGTGCCTTTAAATATGTCCTTCCGAGACTCCTGACCTGTGATTATTGCTCTTAGACATTACATCAGTTGCAAATAATACGTAATGAAACCATAAATATTTCAGGTAGTCAACTAACCATCTTCATTTGCAAAAATCACAATGAATTCTAACTGAAATGTGAGCTTTCAACCTGGTTTCTGTGTTTTTACTTTTGTGCATGAATAAATGGTTCAGATTTCCTCTGATATACCAATAAAATGCAATCTACAAACAAACATAATTTCAACACATTTTTTCCTGAATTTTCCCTTCAGATTATAAATCAGAGCAGAAGGATGGAAACATAAAAATCCTGCCGTCTCTATCTGCCAAAATATACCAAGAAGCATATATAGCTGAGAATAGTCTGCCAAAGATCTAATTGCCTGTTTGCTCTAAGTACTCTGCTACAGTCCAACATCTATTTCCACAACTACATAACCTAGCTCATATTGTTCAGGTCTTCAGTAATTCCAGGAGTTTGATCTAAGAATACAAAAAACTTCTACAATTTCCAGGTAACGTTATCCAAAAGCAGAATTTCTCTGTAAAACTCCCTTTGGAGTCATTCAAATAGTACCCTTTGTGATGGAAGAGAGCTCAGTAAAAGTCTTTATTCAATTTCAAAATACCAGTTTATCACCAACTTTATGACCAACCTATATGTCTTGCAATAATGTACATACAAAGGCTAGCATAAGGTTTGTTATCTTTTCTGATTGTGCTTTAAAATAAAATGGATTAAGAACAACTGATTGTCTAATACTGAGAAGAACAGATTTTCTGCTGTGAGAAAATTTTCCAAGAGGAGTTCATCCCTTTGTAAAAAGACTTTCAAAGAGACTGCCAGGAACAGCTTTTAACTTGTTCATCACAGCTTTTAATAATTGATTTCATAAATTCTTCTCAATTCTCTCTACTTCCTGCACCTGAAAGTCTGAAAAGTGTCTACTGCCGCTAGAGTTATGTCATTGATAAAAAGAGTGATTTTGTACCAGGAAAGCTATCCCATCATAAGACTAACTACTTTTATACAGCAGGAGTTTGCTGTGATGGTTATTCCTGCATCCCCAGGTGGGACTTGCCAGCTCAGAAGTGGCAACACAAGTCACTCAGGATAAGGACAAAAGATGCCAGTAAGTCATGGACACATGATTGGTTTAGGGCCATAACCAGTTTGGCTACAGGGTAGATTTTACACAGTCCTAACCAACCCTGCTCTTCTATTACTTTGTAGTGTGTTCATGGTTGAATCATTATCCAGCCCCTCACAGGCTTGATGAATCTGAGTAAACACTCCAAGATAAAACAACAAACCTACCAACGAACAGGAGAAGCAATGGCATTAATAGTCATCTTGGATTAGCTACATCTACGTATTAACAGAATCCTTTCTGTTAAAAGGAATCTTAAAACACAGCCCACCCCCCATTTAGCATTAAAGTTTATTTTAAAATAATCCTTACAAATGAACTATCAACAGTAGAAGAGAGCAAAGTAGATGTATTCAATTGTATGGATAAGCTGTGGTCCATTTTGCTCTTAACCTAATTGGAAATCGATTATATTTCCTTTGCTGGCAACTCCTTAAATGCCTGGGAAAGTCTTGAGAAGAACCATTCTGGAGTGTCTTACTTAGCATTTCTGAAGGTGGAACTAACTGATTTCCAACTAAATATGACTAACTAAAACCTATCTAATTCCTCATCATTGCACTCTGCTTCCTCCAAGACATTTTTAGAGTTATAAATTAGCAAGAGCTAATAGAAACCCAAGGTTTCAGGTTCCACTTTCCCTTTAAACCAGGAGTTCCAACAATCCTATAACTTGAGTGTAACACACCAGTCTTTCCTTCAGCAGGACGCTACATGATCTTCAGCAATGTGTTGATTAGATAACAAAAGGATAGTTTTTACTTGTAACACAAGTAATTTTTCCATTATACCTGGACACTGACAACCAATAACACCGTAGAGAGCTTTGACAGCATATCCAGAAATCCATAGGCAATTTCACAGACACTTAAGAGAGTCAGTAACTCTTTAGCTTATTCAAGTAGTCTACCAGTAATGAATGGAGGAGAGAGGCACTTCATCTTACCATTGGTATATTTTCCTAAAAATTGACATTTTCACACCACATTGACAATTCTGCACATAGGTCTTTTCTGTGAGTGACTTTGTAGAGCTATACATGAGTGCCTGCTATTGAACGTGGCTGATGATGAGAATGAAATGACTGTAATGAGAGAAACAAGTGTTTATCACATTGTCAAAAACTACAAGGTGATTTAAGTAAGAATAACTATTATTTAGAGGTAAACTAATGTGTCTGTTCCGCACTACAAGAATTTAGTGGTAGTTTGACATCTGGAGTCACCAGGAGTATTTTGGTCAAAAAATCAAAAGTTTGCATAATACAGTGCATTTTTATATTTACTTAGAGAGACAGAAAGGACAGCTGGGCAAATGTCAGGGATGACCAAGGTATAGATGCCAGAGAAATAACAGATTCAATTTGCTTTACTTGGAGTCACCTCTTTTGCTTTCATGTTCTGTTTTTAAATGTTTCCTTATACAAAATGACATGGTTCAGTGCACTTGAAAATTAAAGACTACCATATGAGATCAAGGGTTGAGTCTGTCCATTCATGAAAGGAAATTAAAATCACCGCTACAAGTTCTACTTTTATTATACTGATAGAAGACACTCAGAAAATACCAGATGAAAGAAATATATTCAGTAGTTAATATACTTTTTTTTTCTGTACTTTTTGATTATTGCATTAAAACATGTATATATGCAGTTAGCCATTAGTGGCCAGATTCTGATTTTTTTTCTCTGTCTTAACCCCATCTGTACTGGATTGCAAATTTAGGAAGGTTAAATATCTAGGCACAAATAGTAATTCTACTCAGTACATGGACTTAGTAAGAACAAAATTATTCTGAAGCTAGTGAAAAGATATATGGTATTACAATGTTAAAGATGTGCAGACTAATTACATTGAAAAGTGTTTTGTTTTTTCAATCTGAACAATTTTGACAGTCACTGCAGGGTGTTGCCAGTACACTTGTCACTTCCCAGCTAAACTTTCTAAAACTTCACTCGTGTTGTTCTTCTGTAACCTACTTTACATTGATTTAATCAATCTCCCTTAAACACATAAAAACTTAGTTTGTGCTTCTTAAAATGTTTTATAATAGCACATTTAATAAAGCTAATTTAAATCTGCTAATTTATAGAGATTTGCCAGAGGCTTTGAAACTTCAGAAAATGTGTAAACTTAACAGTTTTGCTGTGATAACAGCTCAGACAGTGGAAATTAAGCCCTTTGCATTATAATAATGTTCAAAGTGGTTCATAGATTTATTGCAGGGGAAAAAAAAAAATTAAAAAAAGGTACATTTCAAAAATGTAGAAGAAAACCAAATTTGCAAAGTAAATTTCAAGACTAAGATATATATTCACCCAAGTTGTTTTTCTTCACCCAAGCTTTCCAGATCCACGTACCATAATTTTTTAATTTGGTCACTACTCTGCCCCATCACAGCCCCAAACATACATTGAGGTCCCTAATTTTAAGACTACTTGGATCCATTTTTTACAAACAAATTTTAGACGAATAAGAGTCACTCATGTAACAAACCTCTGACAGAGCTGTGAGGTAGTGTGCTTAGGGCCATTAATTCTGGGTCCCTAATTCTAGTTGTCATCCTTCCAGCTGATGCTATATATGTTTGGTACTGTCTACTTTAATTTCTACCTCTTGAAATCAAATGATAATAGATTATATGCCAGTGTGGGAATAAACAGATTGGTTAGGATCCAGGCTGTATCCCAGGTGATAGCAAGAAGCAATGAAAAAAAAGTATTCAGCTCTTCACAGGGATATATCAAGTGTTGCATCTCTGCTAGAGGATTTCTACACTTTATACATATCATTTAGATGGTAAGGAAGAGATCATTATCATCATCTGATTTGCAGAAAATGTCAGCTTTCCTTGCATGCATAGTTGAAATCTTTAGGGTTACTGTTGCAGATCTCTCCCCTAATTGTTACATGGGAGTGGGCAGCAAAACCTACCTTATGGAGACTCATAGGGCGACTGTCTTTTAAGGGATAGCACCTTGTCACTTTGAACCTTTTTTTCAGTATCTGTAAAGTTCAAGTCATCTTTTTTTTTTTCCTGTTAATTACAGCAAAATATTCAGAAATGTAACCCAGAATATACATATATATATATATGTTTCTTTAGTCTCTTCTCCTGCTTCAATGTTCTTTCTTTTGCTGCTGTCATTGCTTTCCCTCCTGCTTTCGTGCTCTGAGAAACAGAATTAAGGTGTACTGCAACCAGTGGACACTTGCATAAACAGCCTACTTTGAATAAAACAGCACAATCTTGGAAGAGGAAGAACACATTCAGCTTTTGAGTCCAAATGCTAAAAAATGCAAGAGGCTCGTTAAAGCATCACATTTTTGCTTTGAGACCCCTGAAATGCAAGGGCTGTGACTCGCAGAAAAATGTGATGCAACTGAATTAGGAGCATAAAAGCATATTAATTCCCAGGTTCTGAAACCACTGACAAAGTATTTTACATTTGTAATTTATTTAAGACTTTTTTTGGCAAATACATTTGTAATGAACCTCCTTACACATTTTTATGTACGAGAGCTTAAGTTTTCCTGGACTTCCGTAAAACAACTTTTACTGCATCAAATTACTGCATTCCTTGATCTCCACCAGCACACACTCACCGCAGCCAGCCACACTCAAACACAACGAGCAGCCCTAGGATTTCGTAGCTCTGCAACAGATACTACAAAAACATTTCTCAAAATTAAATGGTTGTGAAAAAGAAAGCAAATATAACGGTTTTGCCCTGCCTCCAGCATTTCACAACCAAAGTTGACTTAAAATTAGCACAATCTTCTGCAATACTTGTATTTCTATGTAAAACTTCTTCATATAGAATTCATGCAGAATCGTGAGCTGTCAGCTCGGATTGTATTCACCAGCACAGAGGCTTTCAGAATAGGAAAAGATGGCCAGCATTTTCCTGACAGAAGTATCATATATTTTTCAGTCAGTAAAAATTACAGAGAAAGCTCATTGTCAATGCATTTCCCATAGATAATAAGGACTGCAAATTATCAGACAAGGATATATTTTTTGGTACGCAGAACAGAAAACTAGCACAATCTGCAGAACTTATTAACTAATCAGGTTTAAAACCCCTTATTTGCAAGCTGTCAACATGGTCAGAGTACCCTATACATTGATCTTATTTCCAAAGCACAATAATCTTTATGCTGCAAGAATTNCAGAATTAGAAAGAAAAAGCAATCCAAAGATACTGGTTTATATATTCCTTCCCAAACCAAGAAATCAAGTATCTCCCTCTCCCAGCTAATAGCTTATAAATTCAGACTTTAACCAAAGGAAAAAAAAAAAAAAAAAAATCATACTTCTAACGC
>VXBJ01006462.1:0-23154 GCA_013400055.1 Nycticryphes semicollaris | reverse complement strand
CCCCCATCTCTCAAGAAACCCTCAGTTAGAGGAAGGAGTGATCTTGAGCCATAGCAGATTCTTCTGCTAATTATATCCACACTCATTCTCCCTCATACTCAGCTTATATATTCGCAGCTATTATGACAAACAGGTCTGAGATGTTTTCACTGTATTCAGTTCATCATTATGCACCAAGGTTACACTTTTCCTTGACCTGCTCAACCCAGTCTAATATTAACAAATTGAGCATTTATAGGGGTTCCTTTCCAAGCATGAAGTTGATTAGGAATTTAGGAAATGTTGGTGATTTAAAGATTAACCTTTCATATAATTACTGACATAAACCAGAGCTATTAAGGTATTAGAAACAACTATTTAGAGTGTATTCTACATTAAAAAAATATCACATTTAAAGCCATGCAAAAGACTTTCCATACTAGCTATTTTAATTTTTTTTACAGCAGAAAAACCTGGTGAAAGGAAAGGGGTAAGTGCAGTCTACCTCTAAAGTTATGTAGAGGAAAGCACAGCTACAAAAATATTACAGAAACCAAGCAACAATCTTCTGCTGGCAAGACACAGCCTATAATTGGGTGGGTGGCTGTGAAGATCCAAGATGAATGCTGCAGAGCACTGCGATTTTATTGCAGCGTGGTGTCTGCTTTAAAGTGAACATATTTGCAATGAAATCTGTATTTCCGTGAGAACAGGACAACTGTTTTCGTTATAAAGATAACATCGTTTGTTGGCATCCAGACACAATTATTTAGCCTTTAAACCAATTACTATTCTTATTTTCATTTGCTGGTGTGATATTTTGGTGAGACAGTCACATGTAACAGGCTGCGTTGAAGTACTGAAGTACTCAGATTTGCATTACAAGGTAAGAAATTCAGTTTAAAATAAACATCAGCTTTTCACCTTTTCCTTCACTTCTCTCATCAGAAATCCAAATATGTACATCACTTATAGAAATTAGAGATAATTGGCAGTGGCTAAAGGGTAATATTATGTGCATCTGTGCTTGGCAAACAGCACCTACTATTCTGCTAAGGCACTTTTTATTTTAAACCATATCACTGCTCTCATGTTCTTCACATCCTCACCAGACTCAGTAACTACTGCCAGAAAGATGTCTTTCAACACGGGTGCTATGGGAACATGATCAATTCGGTTCCATTTCTGAGGTAACAAAGACTAAATCCAAGATTTCAAAGGTAATGGGTAAGTACAAAAATCTATTTCATGATTGAATTACCATTTTTAGCACAGCAGATTTTTCTGACTGACATGGTTAGACAGTAAGGCTGGTCATTCATTTATTATAAACTTTGTTCTGGTCTTTTTCACGATTTATCTTTATCCTAATAGCAAACCAGAGCACAACACCAAAGAGAGGTATAAAAATTGTATTTTCAGTAAAAGAAACGAGATTAAAAAAATTCTGGACATATCAAATTTATTTAAGAGTTTATCTAATGAAAGATGCAGCTTATATATACTAAATCTCTCTGAAGCAGAACACCTCTGTACCCTAGTGGTTACAATGAGGTATAAGCAAACTTCCTCTTAATAGCTGAGGGACTCAAACTGAAAACAGATTTCTGAGTATCTATTAAAATACGTACATTCCTTCTAATTTTCATCCCTTCTTACCCCCCTTCTCTTTTTCATTCCCAGAACCTCATAAGCAGAGTGAAATAAAAAGGGGGGGAGGGAAGAGGGAAACCCTGAAAATCCATAACTGAACTGCAAGAACAGTCCACAGCTACTGAATTCCAGCAGTTTTTATTCTTTTAACAACTGCCAGCCCTTTGAAATACATCTGCTATCAATGTTTTTGCAAGACGAGAGGTGAAGTAAGTTCCCGGGAGTAAACCTGAATCTGTAGCTGAGAACCTGTGCTGAGGATAAGAGAGCCTGGTAAATATTAAATAGTGTTAATAATAATGAGATAAACCANTTTTTTAAGCTTGGCTCTGTACTAAAGTTTACCTTGACAGAAGATTTTCTTGTCTGATTCAGATTATTTCCCAAAGTAATTTTTTCAACAGCAAACACAAATCTGTGGCTGCTGCTAAAAGGTTTGCAATCCCCAATGCTAAAGAGGCCATCATATGTCAAATGTTTACCTTAATTTCATGTAAATGTCACTCCACATTGGACATTCTGTATTTCTTTACTGGCATATGCAGCTGCCTCCATCTTGAAAAACCTTCCCCTCGCACTGTAGCTACCTTTACAAACAGCCCAGAACCCAATGCTACTGTCAGATCAAATTCTCAAACAACAGCTGTATGTAATGAATTTATTATGTAATTGCTGTAGTCTAATAAATTGAATGTGAATCCTATGGCCTGAAAGACAAAGAAATAATGGAGACAATAAATGACTAGAAGAAATGCATCTGACATACTTTCTATGGGGAAAAAAATCCACAAAACAAAAAAATACTGTGTGGGACAATGCTTAAGCTTAGAGAGCGTTACAGCATCAACTGCAAAAAAGTGAATTACATGGGATAGGGAAAATCACTGCTAAAAAATAAAAAGGAAATGTGAAAAGATGACAGTGCCCATCACAGATTACTCAGAAAGAGAATTAGGTGATAACCAATACAAGAGAAATTCATCAAGGGAAAACAAAGCACTGTGGTGATATTTGATGACAAAATGAGTATACACAAACAGATTTGCAGAGGGGGAAACAGCAATCCATGGAGTCCCTATGAAGCTGAACCCCAAGGTTATTTCTCTGTCCATTGTTGCTCTGTCATGATGGGCTTTTTGGTATGTTTTTAAAAATCTTAACTATTTTATTGTTATGCACAGAAGTGGACCCTTGGAAATTCTGTTTTTTACTTTATTTGATGAATGCTAAGCCAATAGTTGTTATTTCGATGGGCAGCACTTCCACCCTTAAGTAAACCCTATTATGTTGGGTTTGTGAATGTAGTTAACTGATTCCAGCAGCTGTTAGGGATAATATTAGGTTAATTCTAGTTGGTGGAAGGCAGATCTTCCCCTAAAGTTACCCTAAGTAGTTTTATGAAGTTACACTGTGTATCTTTCATTTAAAAAAGAGGTTGAAAACTTTTCTCTTTTTCCCCTGGTTATCTTCTCCCATTATGTAGAATAATCTATCCCCAATCTGTCATTTTTCATTAGCAAATGAGTCAAGCTATGGCTCTTACTGATAGCTCTTAATGAGGATTTAATTAATAAATACTGAAAAATCAAACTTGAAACGGACACTAAAATCTACCTCAGGTCTATTTTTTCAAGTAAGAGATATTAGCAATTGGGAAATAAAAGTTAAGGAGTTTGAAGCACTAGGGTACTTAAAACAACAAATCAGGACATCCAAATTGTATTTATCAAGAAATTAAAAAAAAAAAAAAATGAAGTGGTCGAGATAGTAAAAAAAAAGTGAAGATTTCTAGTAAAAGCAACTGTTGTACCAAAACCTGAATTACTAAAATACACTGCACTTCCCCTAGTTTAGAGCTGATTGGAGATGATTTTAACAGAACTCTCTTGGTAGATGTTAAGTTCGTTTCAAGATTTATTAAGATCTGTAGTTCCATGCAGTAGAAATAAATTGACTAGTTGCCTCTGAAGTAACATCATAATTCTGTAATAACCTACAGTCCTGAACTTTTGGACTACTGTCGTAATATTCACAAAGTGGTATACAAAAATCACAATTTTATATTTGGACTTTTAAAGTGTTTTTTTTTTTAAAAATGCCCTTAAAATTTATTTAGTTTCTCATAAATAAGACAAGCTCCATGATCATAGAAAACTAGATAAGCACCCAAAAACTACAGTGGCTTTTTGCTCAATAGAGTGAAAAAATGGAACACAATATGATCCCAAGGCCAGGGCTGCTGAATCATCCTAGGTACAATCAGGAAATTTATGTCATTTTTCAAATGGCAGATTATTTATGTCGCAGAAATAATGAAAATCGTGAGGATGTGTAAAGAGACTTCCAAAAGCTTTGACGGATAAAATTCTGCATTGTCAAATACAAAGTAAAAAACGAGATATAAGGAAAAATCTTCATCCATGCCTTGGAGATCTAAGTCATATGCAACAATTGGAAAACTATTTTTCTGGATATTGCATTGAAAATTTCTGCTTAGTGTGCAAAGAGGGGAAAAAAAAAAAACAGGAGGTAAAAAGAGAAGTGGAATAACATCTCAAATGGAGACATAATGGAACAGCTCTGAAGAAATTAAATAACTTGATATAAATCACTACTATGACTTCAGTTAGAAAACAGCCCCCTGTAAAGGATAAGTTATGAAAGAATATAACTGCTAGATAAGGCTAAGCTACTGACAAGTAAAAGGATGAATGATTTGGGAAAGTCTGTATGTACGGAGAGAGGCAAAGTAACTGGACCTACAACTGCAGCACAAGAGCAAAACGCGTATCCATTCCCCCTCTAGTGGCCGGTCCGCAAAGGCCTGTTGCAAAAATAAAATCACGAAGGGGAAAGTCAATACACTGGTGATTGATTTTAAAACAAGCATATACAGCCTCTTCTTTATTCCACTCACAATTTTATGTTGCTTCACTTTATATTATTATTATTTGCCATTCCTCATTAAACTGTCTGCTGTATTCCTTTGTTGTTTCTTGTCATTACTTAGTGCAGAAGCTGTTTTACAGCAGAGGTAATTTTTTGGGGGTGATATGCTTCTACCTACCTGTAAGAAGTGGATGTGGAGTGTGACAGGGGCCCATGCACACTCTAGCATCACAAATAAGCATAAGATAAAAAATAAAATTTGGAACTCATTGTATAAGACATCACTGATGCAAAAAATAGGCATTAAAAAAAACCAACGTTGTACAGAAATGAGAATATTTAATTCATTTTGTACATACCCCTACAATTTTTTTAGATTAAAAAGGTGGGTTTTTAGGAATAATATATGGGACGAGGTCTTTTTAATTCCCTAATTCTTATAATCACCTGGAGAAACTGAGGCCAGACAAACCCTTCACATCCCCATGTTTCAAATACACAAAGGTTCTTCTTTGCCAGTTACTGCTTCCTCTGTTCCGTAGGACAGTTGCTATAGTTGGAAGAATCCCCATTTTTACCATTTTGTCAGAATCATAGAATCATAGATTTACAATATCATCAAGTCCAGAACAAGCCAATATAACAGACCATTTTATTTTCCTGTCTTTTAGTAATCCTACCTTGAACATTTTGTGGTGTGAAGCAGCCCAGGTGCTAAGCTGGATGCACTGAGGAGTGCTGCTGAGTACTAAAATAGAGCTATGCTCTGTTTCTGCTTGTGATAACACCAAACACCTTGTTAGGACTGTATGTTTATTCAAGTTCCTGTTCCATACCAAGGAAAAAAAAAAAAAAAAACACACAAAATACCCTGGTTGCTTGGAGCAGAAGTGAATATCTTGTGGCTGCACTTTCAGGGAATCTACTACGTGCTTAAGCTAATAAACTCCTGTGGACCTGGCTGTGCTTTTAATGAAGGTGAGAAATAGCAAGAGATTATAGTATGCTCTTGTAAAATCTTTCCATCATTTTTGTTTTTTCCATCTCTGCTTTAAATCCCATCCTTAATAGTGTATTTCTTTCAGATATATGTTAATTTATGTATCAGATAGACAAATTAAGTAACTCTTCCTACAAGTGATTTGTCATGAAATTGCCCAAGAATGTGTTCTAATTAAGGCTTGTAACACACTATGCACTCTTGTATGCATTTTAATAACTAACATAAAGTTACTGCCCTTCTACAGGTTATTCGGCAATTACCTGTTAACCATCTAAGGCTGTGCCCAGTGGCTTTTGGTGAAGACGGAATACTAGTTTAGATGGTGTTCAGATCTAGTAGTTTTATATTAATTTTAATATGTTGCTGTTAATTTGTTCAACTGAAACTAAAGAGTAACACAACAAACAAGGCAGTTTGTCTTCTCGTGTCTTAGATTTAAAAAATGAACCCATTTACAAAGTGCCTTAATAATATTACCTAATTAAAAATATATAGAACGCAGTAACATTTGTCTATAATAATGTAAGTAATTTGCTCCTTCAGCTTAAAATTAATTCATTAATATCCACAGTCAGAGCAATTTGTTCCTTACTGAGACAATTTCAGGCAGCTCTTGTTTTCATAATGTCCACTGTCAAGACAGTGAGAGGCAATGGTTTTAAACAAGAGTGGGACAGGTTTAGATTAGATATTAGGAAGAAGTTCTTTACAGTGAAAGTGGTGAGACACTGGACCAGGTTGCCCAGAGAGGTGGTGAAGGCCCCATCCCTGGGTCAAGGTCAAGATGGATGAGGCTCTGAGCAATCTGATCTAGTTCAAGATGTCCCTGTGTACTGCAGGGAGGTTGGTCTAGATGATCTTTACAGGTTCCTTCTAACCCAACACTTTCTATGATTATATGATTCTAAATTTCTACAGATTGAAGAAAAGGGGTTTCTTCAAAATGACAGCCTAGTGTAATTTGTGATTTCCCATGAATGCCATTACTGAGGTAAATGGTCAGGTTCCAGACTAATTCATTACTTATTAATTAACAATATCAACAATTCTTTTTTTCATTACAGATAACACATATTACAGACTATCAGAAGCATTTATTATTACTAAAGTTATCTCAAAGGCTCTTCCCCAATATTTGCCACAATAAAAAAACAAACAAACAAACAAAACAAAACAGAAAATATTCAGTCATAATTTGAATGATAGATTATTTTTCCCTTCACTAAAATTAAATCTTAAAACCCATTTAATTAAACTGAATGATAACTGAATGACTTTAACCATGCAAAGAATTAAAACTAAGGATGCTGTCTCGTCAGACACTAATACATGGCATGCCATGATACACCACAAAGCAGCAAACCTTAACAAAGCAAACTGGTCTGAGCAGGGGTTTCTAATTCATAAATGAGACCTCTTTTCATGAGCCTAATTCTTTGCATTTTCAATTGCATATTTTTACCTGAGTCTTCCTGCAGCACGCAGAAGAACAAATTGTTCATTTCTGACTATGTGTTCTCAACAACAGCAAACAGTAAAACTTCAAAACAAGGTCCAGGTTCTGTTTGATATCTCACTGATCTTAGTAAGAAAGGACAAAGTTTTATGCTCACTACCTGCTTAATTCTCCTAGCGTGCCTTACAAACACTATTAACCTTATATCATTAAATCAGCCTTTCCCCAGCTGCAGCTTTACAACATATAGTGTATCCACACTTTTGTTCAACTTCAACATGATGGTCAGCTGTACACATAAAGACTGTTTGCAACCAGCAGTAAACACTTAGTTAGAGCTATTTATTTTTCTTTTTAAATAGTATACCTATTTGCTCCTACTTCAGAAGTTTTATCTAACCTGTAGCTAACCTTGTAGAAGTTTGTTTCCCTCTTCCAGGAGTTAAAAAAAGAAAGTGTCTTCATATTTCAAATATAATTTGCGAAGTTTCGTATGTTTGTACTCTGTGCTTCCAGAAGATTAAAGAAGAAATTTTATTACTGAAAGAGTAGGAAAATAGATTTGCAGATGTAGCAATCTCGTAAAACCCAGAGTTCAGAAAAAAACATTCTCACTACCACCAAGAAGGAAAAATCATTTCCCAAATTGTCTCTAGCCTCTTCCTACAGAGATTAAGAGGACAATGATACAACTCCTACATGACTCCTTTTAGTTACTTTTAACAGCAGACCAGCTTCAGTTCCGTTCCTGTGATTATGCTCTCAGGTTTATTTCACGCCTGTCTCCTCATTCCTACATTCATCTATGTTAGGCATTTTTTACCAGGTGAACACAAGTTATTTTATTCAGAGGTGTGAAGAAAAATAGTGGTTCTTGATGCATTAGTCAGGCTTCCATCACTACAAAGAAAAGCATCAATTGGGATTAAAACTCCAGAAACCACAATTTTTTGAAACTCTTGCCAGATACATAATTATGCCCCAAATGATTTTGTGCCAGGTGGTTTGGCTAACAGATGGAATGGTATATTTGTTCACTCTTCATAAACCAAGCTCCATTCCAAAAACTGTAAGCCAGAAGTATCTAAATTATTGATTGACAGTTACATATGCCTATTAATTAATTAAACTCTAGCTACAAATTGCAGTGAGTCCTGTGAGCACATAAAAAAAAAAATCATATAGAAAATACGTGATAGTGTCTTTAGAGTAACATTTTAAAATCACAGCAGCTAAAATAATGGTACACAATGATTCACTACAGACAAAAGCATTTTGGTATGAAGAATCTAAGAAATGCTTTAATTAGAATAAGTTATATAACATTAAAAATCATTCCTGTAAAATTATTTTTCACAGTCCCCAACTCCCAAACTTCAGCACATGCTTACTAAAACCACCTAGGACTTGTGACCAGACCTAACAAATGCAGTCAGGTTCAGAAGACTCTTTCCAGAGAACATATACACTAAATAATTGCCATTAATGCTCTGGAGGGAGAAATCAAACTGAGATCAAACCAGGACATAGCCGTTGCCTTATATACACTGAATTGGAAGTTAGCTGGGGCTCATGCATTTCGTGCCTGAAAATCCTAGATGGAAATATGGACACCTTTGTCATCCAGCATATGACCAGAGAATCCATTTCATCTGGATGTGTCAAAATGACTGTGTACATGCTCAACTGGTAATCAAGGCAACAACTGTAAATCCAGCATGGTCTGAAGGTGTTGGACTTCCAGCATACAGGCAGATTAATTGAGTTGAGGATGCACAGCAGGCATTTCATATTGATGAACGGCACATGTCATCAGTCATTTTCAAGCTGGAAACAGGCTGGATTTTCTGCTCCTATGCTGATCAGCTGGGCCACAAAGGTGCAAGAAGTCTAGGGCAGAGCTGACTCTGTCCCATTAAATATTTCCTTAAAAATCTGCACACATGACTGATATTCCCACCCATGCCGTGGCCCTGATCAAAATGCCATGAAGCTGAGTGTAACAAAGGATACATTTCCCATTCCTACTGCAAATGCCAAAACCCACCACCACCATCCCCCAGGAAAATAATAATTAATTTAAAAAACAGAAAATGAGAGAAGGTTTTTGTCATAGTATATTAATATCCCTATTTCTGCCATCACAAAGCTTTGCCAGAAACACTGATTTAATAGGCACTGCAAAGCAATTACCATGCAAATAATATTAGCCAGCAATTTATTATTTTTTAGTAAAGTCCTTGTTTTGGCTAACAGACCACAGTAACAGATTCAAATAAAACTAGGTAATTGAAAGAAATTTCAAGTGTCTAAATAGCTGTGACATCAAACATATTAAGCAACAGTTTTCAGACTGGCTTGTTGGTCTGCCTGAGATTCAAGTATGGACAAGATGGGAAGCCAACAAAGGAATAACTTACACATCAAAAAGAGAGCATTGAACCAACGGGAAGGAAAGGTATTGTCTTTTACTATTGTCTTTCACTAGAGACACTAGCAAGGATTACGTTGGAGAATAACATAGAGTGTTTAATGCTACTTACGAAATAGCATTTCTGCTGTAACTCCTTTCTCTGTCCCATGTCTTCATAAAAAACATTTTGTTTGGAATATGTCTGTCTAACATTTTAAGTAACCTGTCTATTTATAGCATAGGATTGGAAATTTGCTTAGATTCACTGAAGTACTAAACTCCATTTTCAGCTTTAGAAGTTGCCTAGCAATCTTCTTGTCTTGGATTCATTTGAGCGATACGATTTTACCTAAAGTGTTTATTTGTTCTGTTCTTCATTTCACTACCAGCAAATAAACTAAGATGCTTAACTCACACTAGGGTGCTGTGACGTTCACTACAAACATTGATTCTATAGTCAGTGGTTAAAATATGACGTTTCTGCTCCTTCAGTCCAACGTGATTTTGTCTAATAAAATTAGTGAAATAACAGATTTGGTCATGTGTTAACACTGCAACTCATGAGTTAATTAAGATTCATTTCGAGATACAAGGCAGCAATCAGTATTTTTTCTGATTCCCCTGTTGTAGGATGCTGATTATATAGCATAAAAAACACAATATAAGAACACATACTTTGCTATTCTTCCTTTACCACTTTAAATTTTACATACCTTTGCTATGCTTCCCTTACCACTTTAAATTTCAGATGCTTATTTTAATTTAAATGCTACAAGTATAGAAACACATTTCTGTGTATCTTATGAGGCGATAAAGAAAATTAAAACTAATGTGTCCCCTAAAACTTTTAAATATTTTGGGGAGGAACAAAAGAAAACTACTTTCTTGTTAAACTGATGAATATACAAATAATGACATTGTTGTGCTCAAGATCAAGTACAAATTGAATCTGTGATTTCATTTATGGAAATAGGTAAGCTGGGAAATGCAATTACTATCTATAAATCATTTTGCTATAACCTTCTACTTCAATATCCTTAAATAGAAAAATGCAACTGAAGCTATTTTAGTTAAAGCCTGAACAAAATAAATCCTTGTGGCAACAGTCATCTGTCAGGGGATTTGATGTTCTCCAAAGTACTTGTTGGTATTAAGCAAGCAATCTCTCACTTCTAACAGACTTTCTTATTGATATGTATGAGCTAAGTAGTTTATTATTTATAGTTAAGTGTGAAATGATATGTCAAAGAAAACCACAAAATTAAGGAAACTGTGTGTTACAAGATCTAAAATATTTAATTCCCATACAAAACAGCTACTGACAGTTGTGTACTTGGCAAAATAATAATGTGGATAACAATTAAATGATGCCTCCTGGGAAATCTGGGACAAGAAAATATGTCATGGTCAAGTCTGTCATCTCTTGAAAGACCTATGAAGACCATCATATATGAATGCACTTAAGTAGGCCCAGCAGAAGCCAGAAAGATCAGTGGAAAACTAGTAAAATTGCCAATAGTAAAAGATATAAAACAATTTTTACACAAAACTTTCGGACTATTTGTGACAGTGAAAACAACATCAAATTTCCAGTACTCAATTAACTACAAGACTGAATCAAGAAGAAAAGTAATGGGAAGTTCTATAATGTAGGTTTAAGCACAAGTGCTTTTTACTGATTCCATCTTAATATAAGTAAGTAAATATAAATGTATATAAAAGGATATGCCTTCTTTGAAGTAAATCCCAGTCATCTTAATTATTTTAGATCTCCAATAATCTTATCTTAACCTTATCTTACTAGGGTACCTCTGCTGGTATGATAATTAAATTGATGCTTCAGTATTTTGCAATCAAAATATGCTTCATTTCCTCACCAGTTCTTTAGGTGGGATGACAGCTGACACAGCAAAATCAGGCAGGAACACATTTGACATTTGCCACCAGCCTGTATCAAGACACATAGTTTTGACTCTCTGTCTTTGTCAAGGAGTAGGAGTATTCACAGGCAAAGATCCTAGCTTTATACACCAGATTTTAAATACAGGATTGGTGGCTAATAAAGCACTGTCTATACCTGAATTTAATGCACAATGCCAGTGCTTGTATATTTTCAAAAATGGATGGATCACATTGCTGGACTGATTCTGTCATTGTTATTTCTGATATGATTTTTTTTTTTTTTTATAATAGAAATCTAGGGTGATTTATGACAAGCTGCCATTAGCATTGGTTTTTCCATCTAATGTCCATAACAGTTAAGACATCTCCCTATCCAAACATGGATCGAGTATTGTGTTTTCACAGGGAATGGAGTTTGGCCTAGAAACACTATGGCATGAACATCTGAAATAACAATGTTTGTAGGTGAGTTGATTACACTCCTCACCACAGGAGCCTTCTAGGAAACCAAACTAATTGTGCATAGTGGGAGCTCAATTGCAATCTTCCTATTCAGTGTAGGTTTCCATAGCCAACAGGTTCTTTCTAGACCTGTCCTGAGAATTTGATAGCTCAGCAAATTTAATTTCAAAGTATGATTTTATCACAGGAGTTTAAAAGATTAACAATTACATTGGTATCATGGAGAAATTGGAACCTCTTTGGTTACAAAGCTTTTCCCCTTTGCCTCTCTGGTAGAAGTACGCCTCACTTCTATAGATGGGAGCTTTGCATTAATGATGCTGATTAAACCGCAGCACACCTGGATGGATCCAGAGAAAGATATATGTTTTTCTTAGACACATCACTCCATCAAGGGCTTGGTTAAATCTTATACCAATCTTGAATTCTCACCTATCAGTGCAGTGCTCTTAAATAACCTTGTTGTTTTTTCCTTTGATTTCCATTGTCAGTGGTTATCTTAGTTAGATAGTGCCTAACAGCTAATAAAATATAAACATGGAAGATGAGAGCATTCTTTTAGAATTCTGTGAAAGACGTTGGTTGTAGTATAAAGAGATTTTGAAGAGATTTTATTAGGATCATCAAGGAAGAAAAAAAATATTTTTTTTTTGCTGGTTTACTTCCGCCATGTTAACTAAAAGGCTTGATTCTCAGTTCACAAACAGTTTGGTTAATTCAGAAGGTTTACATTTCTCTAGCGATGTTACAGCTTTCATTCTACTGGAAGTTTCTGCTAAATTTGTGTATTGAGCTGGCTGGCTTCAGATTTTTCAAAGATGAGTGAAGTTACTCCAGAATGATGCTGGGAAGAGAGTATCAGCTTATCTCAGAGATCCAGAGCATTCTTGGGAGTGTGAAGCCAGGGTTATGGACACATTTCCTCACATAGAAAATGTATGGACTGCTACTTCTGAGCCAAGAAGGAACAGTCTCCAAGTCACACAAGGACATACGTCCCACCAGAGAGGACAGAAGCTTGCTGAAAGTGACTTTGAACTGAACAGTTACTTTCAAGAACAGCCATAATTTCAGCAGCAAATTCCACTAAAATAACTGAAATCACCTCCAGCAAGGTCCTTATCTCTGACTGATTGTGTAATACACATTTCCCTATCAGGGCTCATGAATTGTTGCACTCTAAATTCATGCCTTACTTCAGAGTAATTTCTTCAAGTAGGTAAGTAATGTCGTTTGAAAATATAGATTTGCTTAATGTCAGAAAAGAAAAAAGAATTCCTTGTAATAAGATACTGCCACTGGCATATGCAATGGCTGAATTAAAGCTAATTGAATACTTGTAATTTAAAAAGCCAGTAGAATAACATCAGATGATATTCACAGGATAAGAAACTCTATTCTAGACAAAAGTGCCTCTGAAAAAAGACAGGTTTTCAAATCTTTTGTAAAGGAAACTGTGTTCAATTGTCCTCCGTCTACGCAGAGTAAGATAAGAAGTAATCAGCTCAATTTGCAAAAAAAGAGATTTGGGTTACATATTAGAAAGTATTTCTAACTGTAAATACAGTTCTGTACAGAAAATGAAATAACTTCTATTTGTGCCAAGAATTTTGGCATTTTAATCCATTATTGCAATTGAATTGTATTAGAACTCCTTCAAATAACTGTCCATTTTATACTGCTTTTTAGGAACAACAAGAACACTTTGTATTTTACTTTGCAAAACTAAAACCTTTTCCCCTTACTTCCATATTATCATTTTTCTTAATTTAAACTCATACTTTTCTTAATTTAAACTCATCTATGTACACAAGTATTTAAATTAAATGTATATTTGCATGCATGTATACTTTTAAGTTTTTGACAGCATGCAAACCAACAGGGAATGAAAATCATTACATTGGATTAAGGTAATTGACAGAGAACAACTAACCTTTACCTTAAAGCTAATGTGTGGAAATTCATACACTTGGATCAGCATGTACATCTGCGCCATTCTGAACTATGAAATTACTGAGTGGCCATCAACCTTCACTCAGGTAAGTAGACAGCTTAGAGAGAATTTTACAGCAAGATTTGATCTAAAAGGTGATATCACTCATACAAGCACTAACACTTTTCATTGTAAGTGCATCTTCATATTTTCACTAATGCAATACAGATAGACTTAACAATACTTATCTTCAGGTTAATGGAAATTCCTGTTGACATGACAGAACAGGCAGACCACTGCTTAGTGATTTCGAAAATAAAGTGCAAATTTGAGACAGAAACAAGGACGTAAGATGTTACTTTATTCTATTAGTTTATTTTATGTGTACCATAAAGGAGGAGTAGGACAGAGGTAAAAATCTCTGGGTTTTTTTTTTTTTTGTTTTTGTTTTTTTTTAGCTAGTGGTTTATAAATTAAACTATTTTTGATCCCTGCATTTTTCATTTGCCTTTCACTCCAAAAAATTTTACTCTTTTTGCAGTAGTTTAAAGAAAAACTGACAGAAAAAAGACAGGTATCACGAACTCAGGATTTTCGTATTCAGAACAGGATGAAATTTTACAATTCCAGATGGGCTCGACAACATGAATATGGTAGAGTTTAATTCAAAGATGTCTTTATACTTTAATTTTCTGAAGTATTGTATACAAATGTATTAAATATTGCTGTTTACCTGCTGAAATGATAGAAAAAATAATTGAAAGCACTTTATCAGGCTATTTAGCTCACTTTCCTGCAAAAAGGCAAAATCAATTGTATCATTCCTGACAAATGTCTGGCTATTATCAAAACACTCCATTGATAAAGATCTCACAGCACCCTCAGGCAATATTCTTCTGTGCTGACCTCTCTTTACTCCTAATACATTGTACTTATTTCTAATCTGAACCTTCCCTGCTGCAATGTTATTCCAGAACTATTTCTCCAGTCCAACAGGAAAATGAAACCTGTTTATTCTATTCCACTACACAGTGGCTTTTTACATAGTTCAGGACCCAGAGGAAAAATGGTAGCAATTTTCACTTCTCCAGATATAACAACACCAGTTCACTCAATCTTCTCTCATCATTCATATTTTTCTAGGTCTTCAATCATTATTTTTACTTTCCTTTTCAATCTAACTTCATCCTTCTTGCAGTCTGTACCCCAAATTGACACAGTACTTCAGCAAAGGTCCTACAAATGCAGTTAGGTAATATTGGCTGTAATATACACTAGAAGTCACCTATACCATTTTTCTACAGAATCTCTGCTTCCTTAGTTATTTTTTTTTCTTTTTATAAGATGCATATTTTGTTATGTAAAGATATTTAGGAAAAAAAAAAGATCAAAGAAGCTTATTTTAAGATTTTGCTTTCTTATGTATAAATATTGAAATTATGCATATCTATACTTACAAATAATTAAACCAACCCTCCACCCCCTCACTATTGTCTGTGTTTTGTTACATTAATATCTCGTTTGCATTCAGTTTTTTCAATGCTGTGCATACACCAGACTAAATTCTTTTAGGAACCACTTTTATTTTAATGAAGCATCGCATTCACCTAAATTGACCATGCATAAATATATTTGTATAAGCAGAGTTGTTAATTTCTCTGCCTAGTTCAGCCAGGCACTTAATCATATCCTTAAACAGAGATATACTTTATAGTGACCTAAAAGTGGGAATAAGCCAGCCTTTCAATATAAAATAATAAATCCTTCCTCTCATAAACTACAGTCTGAAAATACATTGTATTGGAAAGCACTTAAAAATATTTTAAGACAACAATTATGTTTCAGAATATAATTTAGTCATCAAAACAACTATATATTGGACAAGTACTAAAAAAATATTATTTTTTAAAGTGCGTTGAGAAAAAGTTTTGCCATAGGAAGACAGGAGTTTTCTTATTCATTCCAGAGAATGGCAGCTTCCCTGACAGCACTGCAGAGCTTCTTCTGGATGTGACCCAAGTAAGCTGACATTTGAGAGACATTACAGAGCTGAGAGAAACTATATTAATTATTATGAAAAGTTGTCTTCAGAGTATCTCAAACATCATGTAATTCAGTATAGTGTAAGAGATGCTGGGGTTAAATTACACCTCAAATGTTAGTGTAAGCACCAATCTTTGTTGTACATCCCTTTTTAATTAAACAAAATAAACCATACATCAGGAAAAATGCTTTCATGAAAACATGACTATTCAGAGAGATGGGAATCTGTTTAACTGGTGAGTATGCTAAAGCACTCTAATGCCCTGGTTCCAAGCACATTGAAACAAATGGAAAGACATCACATATTAGTAAGGCCAGGATCAGCCTCAACAGTCAATACTCACAAAGATACCTCACACAAAACTCTGATATTTATCACAATTTCTGTGATTTTCTTCCCAACCATCCCCATCTCCCCTTGAAATAGTGGTGCACACACACAAATTTGCCTTTTTCTCTGGCCCCGCGGCTAATGACTTTGGGCTATTCACCATTCTTATGAACTGTCTCATTTAAATAATTTTCATTTCACCACACTTTTCTTGGCTGAACTTTTTTTTAACCCTTCTTGTGTGTTTTCACACCTGGCACCAGCGTCTCTTCCTAGACTCTCATCTGAAACTGTGTTTTTCCACATTGTTACTAGCAAAACCATCCTCATATAAGCTCTCAAGAGCTCTCATTGGCTAAAGATGTGATCTTAAAACTAATTTCTTGTGTCTAGCTTCATTCCTTCCTGCACTTGCCCTCATTTTTTTTCTATGACAACTCTTCCTTTTTCTTCTCTTTTTGCTAATCTGATGCATCCATTCCCTGTAAATGCATCACATCCTCAAGGCTCACTATTACTCAATGTGTCTATTAAGTTATAATGAGTTCCAAATATATTAAATCTCTATGTATAGTTGTGATACCAGGTTTTCAGGCATTTTATCTAGTTTCTATTTGGGTTGTAATCTCTTTGGGACATACATTATAGGCTCCCCAGGGAGGTGGTTGAGACACCATCCCTGAATGTGTTTAAGAGTCGTTTAGTTGTAGTGTTGGGAGATACGGTGTAGGGGAGGAATTTGTAGAGTAGGGCTGATGGTTGGACTCGATGATCCCGAAGGTCTCTTCCAACCTGAATGATTCTATGATTCTACATTGTGTCTTCATTTGTATTCTGTACATAACAGTTGATAAATTATTTTTAAAAGATATGAGAGTTGTCACTTGTGGCTTTAGCATTAAAACTGTATCATAGCTAGTATCTGGAAAAGTTTAGTCTTTAGAAAGCTTATAGTCAGTCCTAATTCAGGCAAAACTTGACTGAATTTAATGAAATCAATTACTAAAGCCAGATTGATGTAATAACTACATCTGTGAATGTTGGAAGTTTTCCATTACGTAAATGAATCCAGAGAAATAATCTAGAGATATATTATGAATAAGAATACTTAAATATATATAATGTAATGCTAAAAACTGATTGGATATACTTTTTTGGTACATGCGTGTATGAGTAACCACAGCCTGTCACTTCTTGAGTTTTACTGCTTTTTCATTACAGTTATTCCTAAAAATGATTACTGTGTGGTAGCAGACAGAAACGCTGATTACTACACATTAGAAATTTTATCTTGTATATTCAGGATTAAATATATTTTTTATGAACATTATTTTTTAACTAACTCATTTTCAGACTTTAGAGCAAGGACTGCCAAGAGTTTGAATTCAATCAATTTATTTGGAGCTCACATGAGTAATTTGTATAAACCATTCTTATATTTCACATTGACACTCCAAGACTGTTAAAAGCAGCAGTTCATCTCTTAGCTCCAATGCAATCACCAGCTGAATTAATGAATTCACAGCCTGGCCTTGATACTTTACTGTTTGGTTTAGCACAGGCAGGGTAAGTACAGTATATAATCTCTCTACACCACCTCTCCTTCTCTACATATATGTGTATATATGACCATATACATAGACATATATATATATATATACACACACAGAGATAAATATGTTCATGCTGACCAATATTTCTGTTCCAGCCATTCTATTCACTCTTGGTCACTATAAACTTAAGGAATCTTTTGAATTAGTTGTATTACATTTGCAACAATTTAATATTATTAGAAGTTGATATTTATCACCTTTCTTTGGATGTCTTAGAATTAATTTTACTAGAGAGGCTAAGAGTCTGACCATCCCACTGAAAATACAGATGTAGTGAAGCCCTTAGGAGAGTCTCTGTTATAAGAACAATACTTCCTTTAGTTCCTCATTACTTATCTATTTTTATCTAACTGATGCTATGGTTTTGCCTTTTCCAAACATATAACCTTAGTGAAGGCCTACTGCTGATTACTATTCAAAATTTGGCAAAGATCCCAAGGAAATTTGCAATCTTATCAGGTAATAATCCTGTTGCTAAAAGCAAGCATCCACTCCTTTACTAAGATCTTTATATGGCTTTGCTAAAACATTTTTCGTTCTGACTTGTCAGCAGCTAAACTAAGAAGACTTCAAGGACAAATGATCTACTTCACCCTCCAGAAAGGAATCTTGACTGGTTTCTGTGGACAGTGTTCATTTTTATGTCTGAAAAATCAGAAAAAGCTAAATTATCTTTCAAGGAAAGTGATGATGCAACCACAACATTTGGAAAAGAATCTCATTCCACCTGAGGATTTTTTTTTCTTTTTATTTGAGTGCTTTTGAGGAAGGAAGGAGATATATACAGAATGTAACAAAAAATTATCTACAACAGTGAGATTCTCCTAATTTTCTGAGATGCTACTTCCCTAATTCAGTTGGACAAACAAATTAACTATGTTTTTAACTTTAGGATGTAGAGTCTCAGACAACCATATATCTCCACAGATTTTAAGTGTACATAGTGAATCGATGAAATGACAGAGTCCTCCTCCAAAGAACCATTCCAACTTCAATCATTCTGTGATTCTGTGCCTCACAGAATCATAGAATGGTTTGGGTTGGAAGGTAACTTTGAAGATCACGTAGTCCAACCTCCTCTGCAGTAAGCAGGGACATCTTCAACTACGTCAGGTTGCTCAGAGCCCCATCCAACCTGACCCTGAAGGTTTCCAGAGATGGGGCATCTACCTCTTTGGGCAACATGTTCCAGCATTTTTCCATCCTCACTGTAAACAATTTCATCCTTATATCATGTCTAAAGCTACCATCTTTTGGTTTAAAACTATTACTCCTTGTCATGTTGCAACAGGCCCTACTAAAAAGTTTGTCCCCCAAAGCTGTCAAAGAGAGGAGATTCAGTGCCTCCCTTTCTTTTCTCCTTGGTCATTATTTCATGACCCTATGCTGTATGGAGTTATTATTTCTGAATCTCAGACTTTTAAATAAAATGAGCTTGCTTCAGTTGCTAGGTTTATATTCAAGGAAAGGCACAGACAAAGATTTAATAAAGGCTTACTTAGTAAGAGGTGTCTTTCTGTAAGGGAGATGGCTAAAGCAGTTAATTTTCACAGATGCATAAAAAAAATTAACCAGGAGATATCTGCAAACTCACTTAGATCTTATACAACTCCCAGAGAAGTCAACAATATTTTCTTATTGATTTCAGCATAAGGTGTATTAATTTCATTACCAGAAAATTATTCTTACCTATAACCAAACGGTCATGGGACTTCTATTCATTACTGTTACTGAGCCTGGATTCTTTGATTTGTCTTGACCTCCTTAATTAAGACATTACTGATCTTCAGCATTAATTCTTCTTGGATTCACATAATTTCTTCTCACCAAGTTACATGCTACTGGAACTAACAGTTAGATAACAGCTTCAACAATTTATCTTTTTTTTCATATCCATGCTTCTCAAACACCTACATACATATCACATCCCCCTTAGTTGCTTTAGATTCATAGTTTTAACTAATTCTTCATGACAGGATGTCAATGTCAAGTATTATTGAGCCTTAAACAGAGTCAGGGGTATCCAAATATAATATGCAAGCACCTTCACAACCATTATATAGCAAACTGTTTGAAGCTGATTGTAGGGAGGGTTTAATTCAGCTGCACTTACCAATATTTCTGACAATATCTTTATAGCCTCTTTTTTCTTTAAGGTTTGTTTCTGCTTCTTTGTTCTGAAGGGTGCAATAGTCCATTGCAGTAAGGGCTTATATGAAAATTATGTTCAATTTTAATCATTGGAGCAGAAGAGACTATGAAGCCAAGGAACAGCAAAGAAGCTCTTGACAAGTAATATGCGGTCTACTTTCCTTTTCCTTCACAAACATAATGGAAATGATATAATGGTGCATTTCACAGTAATTTTTCATGCACTTTTGAAAAATAAATATAAAACTTAAAATTGTCTTTAAATTTTGAATTAAATATACCTTAAAAACTATTGTTAAGGGAGATGATTCATAAATGCATGCTACTACAGGAGCAGAAAAACAAAATTGGGAAAATGAAGTGGATTTATTTTTACAATTGCTGTAATATATCATTAAACCATTTTTCTATTTACATCTTAAGAACATAAGAAAAAAAAATCAAGCCAGGCCACACATATGGAAATCTGGAGTAATTATTACTCTTTTACAACTGTGAAACTACTATTTTCAATTTGTAACTCAGCTAAACTGATGACAGATTTCTTTTCATCATCATTGATTTATAAGCTCATCTTGTCAACTTTTTTCCCATTCCCACATTATTTACACAAGTTAAAGCAAGTTGTTTTGGTTTTTCTTTTTTCTCTCAGAACAAATGGCACCAATTCAGAAACACTATCAAATTCTGTAAATCCATAACTGACTTTTGAAATTCAACAGATTTTGTCTGGAGGCTATAGCTCAAGTCCTGTAGCATTAGGAAATAATCAGAAAGCCAAATTAACAGAGCACCATATGATGAGAGTGTCTCAATGGGTTTTTATTTTTTTGTCTTTTTTTTTTTTTTCCCCTTCTTTTCTTTTTCTCACTCCATTGCTCCTACCATGAGTAATTTCACTGGGATGGTACATTAGAACCAAGTAGATCATGACAGGTATGAAAACTATATCCGAATTAAAAAATACTGTCTTTCATAATATGCAGGGTTTGGGGTTTTGGATTTGGGCCTTGGTTTGGGATTTTTTTTTAATTTTTTTTCAGTTGTTTGTTTCTTCGTTTTTTTTTTCTAGATGGAATCTGATAATTTATTTGTGTTCTATTTAAATAAAAGGATTTTTATGTAAAACAAATGAGTGGTTGGATCATTAATTAATACACTGCTACCCAGCATATGTGTAATGAACAATAATTCAACTATTATATATTACCAATATCAGCTCAAAGAAGAGCAGTGAGCAGTGTTCAATAAGTATCTATGTTCTGTATTCAAAAAATATCAGTTGATAATGAGATATTTCAGGGAAGATTTGAAATGGGAATTTCAATGGAACTTGGAGATTTTAAATCAGCAAGTTTAACTGAATTACATTAAAGAGTCTTAAAAGAGCTAAATGGTCAGTGCTCTGGGACATAAGCAAAAGAGGTACACAAAGAAAAGTGGGCCTATAAGATGAACTTCAGAAGTCAAACCAAGACAAGGGGAGAGGGAAATTCTGTAACACAGTTATTCTAAGGCTGGAATTTTTATAACTTCACTTTTTAGGCAGTGAAATCTCACTGAACATCCGTACTTCTTTCCAAATGTTTCAAAATCCCAGTATTAAACTTCTCAAAATAAAACATATTGCCCAGTTCTTCTTGACTGTCCTTCCCTTACGTCCTACATTTTATATAATCTTTTTTGACCTCACACCTTCAATATGAAAGATAAGAGTTGGAATACAGAGTGTAGACATGAAATTACAATACTTTTATTAGTGGTTAGTATCTGTCCTTGCATGAGGTTGGAAATTATAGCAGGTAAAAGTGCCTTCTTGATTCTTTTGATTAGCTAAATAATCAAGCTGTTGTTTCTTCGAATGACCTTTCCTGTTATGATAAAGCTTATTATCAGCTTCCCTGCATTGCCTGTCCTCTAAATATTGTAGTCTCTATTGCAATTTCTTTCTTGACTCAGGAGAATATATTTTCTCCTTTACTTTTCTTCTATTGAAATTATCAACATCTCTCACAGTGCTCTTTGACCTATTAGATCAAAGTAATTAAATGCTTGCCTCTTATTTAAATGATACTATTTAAAGTCTAATTTTAATATCAGTCTTATTTCATACGATATATAATTTATGCAAGCTTTCATAACCCTGCCAGTATATGAAATTTCTTCAGAAATACCAGGGTCAGAAAATGCTTTCATTTCACTTGTCATCATATTTCTTCATTTAGCCTGAAATACATACAGGAATTTCTGATTGTTATTTGCTTTCAGATGTCAAGTTCCACAAAAACCTTGTAATAAGAATATTGTGTATGAGTTTCTTGTGTACATGGTCCAGTAAGAGTAGTGTGAAAAATTCCACTGTCCTTAAATAACAGTACTTGCAAGAACAAGGTTATTTAGTACCAACAACTACTGGAGGGCCAGGTCCATCATTTGTATGTGCTTCTTTTCACTTTTGTTCCTACAGAGACAACTTAGTTTACTTGCCTCACATTCTGGGGAAAAAAAAAATAAAAAGTGCAAATAGTTTTTGTTGATGTAATTTATTAAGCTAGTGTAGGAAAAAAAAAAAACACATAATGTCAGCAAAGGGAACTATTTTTATCACGGTATATTGTTTAACAATCCTTCATGGTCATCAAATTTAGTGCACCTATAAAATGCAAGGCAGCTGCAGAGGATGAACCAGAAGTTTAAAAATACTAAAGAGCCAAAAATTATCCAATTCCCCATCTCCCCAGTTCCCTGATATTCTTACTTCTGCACAGAAGAGGAGTGATGTATATATACAGTATTTACAAAAAAGTTGTCAGAGTTTTAAAATTGGACAATTTTAGGAAGTTATTTAAGCAATTATTAAAATTAGGAGAGTCAGTGACTGTCCAGACTTACAAGTTGAGTTAACATTCTCGGATTTTCTTTGAATTAAGCAGGGAAGTTCTTGTAAACCTGAATTAGGATTAACACCACTGAAGCCCAAAGAAGTATGTTGGTGTCAAGCCATAGGCAGATCAGATCTGGAGGGTCAAATTCACACTTAATGTGAACTGCTAAATTTCTAAATTTCATTAACTTCTGATGAGTTGCACTAATTTCCATCACAGTAATACAGAAACTTGATGCATAATGGAAAACTGTTAATGGCTGAAACATCCATAAACCAATACTTATAAAAATAATATTGTGGGGGTTTTGATCTTGGTTTTGCTTTGATCTGCATCCTGATGGCATGTGTAACATTTAATCACTGTCCTCGCTCTCCAATTTTCTGGGGAAAAAAGGCATTGCTTGAAAAAGCCTTGCTTTACTTCTTTACTTTTTTTTTT
>VXBJ01006461.1:616514-681029 GCA_013400055.1 Nycticryphes semicollaris | reverse complement strand
CACTCTATTATTCTATGAATCCACCAATCATCCCCAGCCCCCTTTGCCTGGGAAGCAGGGGAAGGAGCTCATCTCCCCATCTGCTCTGTCAAGAGCCACTAGGGAGCTGCTCTGCTTCGGGCACTGCAAAGACTATATAGTGCCATATAAAAACACACACAGATGGGAATAGTGGAAGCATTATGCAAATCTAGACAGGTAAATTATTTAGTCCTTACTACTCCTAAGTGATTTACCGCTGCTGTTCTGCCTTTGTACAGGTGGGGCATCATCTCCATGAAAATACCTCCAACAACTTCCAGAAGTAGCTGGGTAATGGAGCATCTAGTAATGCCAGATAGACATTTTGGGGTGAAATGAACACTATATTTCTATAGATAAATAAAAATTGTATATGCACACATTTTAAAAAAATAGCTTTATAGTTTAAAGTGGGATAGTGGAGGTTTTGGTGGCAGAACTGAGATTGCAGGTCATATTCCCTTGGTTCCCACAGAGCCCTGTGGAAAACCAGTATATAGAGAGGTAAATCAATGAGAAAAATAAGCACAGGCTCTCTTTTGTGAAGAAGTTGAGAGAACCTAAAAATGGTAAAGAATTACTCAAAAAAAGAATTGTGAAAATACTCTTTGTAATGGGAAAATTCCTATAGTGCTGGCCTTACAGATCTTGCTCAGACTTTTAACCAGACAGAAAATCCAAAGGAATTCGACTGGATTGTAAAAGCACACTTCAGAATTTATGTATTTCTGGAATCTATGCTGTCGTCAAGGTTGTGGTTTTACTTTGCTACTGAGTTGGATGTTGGAGTGGCTGCAGGAAACCTGGTGGCCAGGACACAGAAAAACTGATTACATGGGGGTTTTTACCAAAATCGAGTACCTAATCATTGTAAGCCACATGAAAATGACAACAGTAATTTTCCAGCCAAAGCTCAGATACAGATATTACAACCCTGGGTAATGGATTTATATCCCTGCAATGAAAATGTTATGTCCAGAAATAGAAATAAAATAATAATTTGCTCATCTACCCTTAAACTAAAGCAGAATTGCAAAACCAGCCCAGAACTGTGCAGCCACAAACCAGCCCTGTGCACAGAAAATGACCTGTGAAATGCCACGGGAAAACCCAAACCCGCTACAAATTACTGTATTCCCATCAGTCCTTAGAAAACGTTTCTTAGGTAGAACCCATCTTGGTACCCAGGGCAGGGGCCCAGCTGGCAGGAAGAGCCAGGGTGCTGCGGGTTCCATCAGAGATGTAGCTGTGGATGCCAGCTGAGCAGCTGCCCCGAGCTCAGTTTCTGTTTTCTTCCCCACAAAATCCTCATGAAGTAGCTTTCAGAGATCCTTTTCTTATCACGAGACTACAGAAAAAAAATGTTTTTTAAAACCCTTATTTGGAAACAAAAAAGGAAAGGAAGATCCTTGCCTGTGGCAGAACTCTTTCAGGTATATTTTCACAACGATAAAGTCTGACTAACAACAAAAAATAGGTGCATTTTTAAAGAAATAAATCTCCACCACGACAGTGATTACAACTACCCGATAACCAGGCTAATAAATTAAATATGACAGCAGTAACAAGTACAAAAATGTTTTTCTCTGAGCCTAGCAATACCCTGTGTGTTTATAAGTGGTAATTACTCTGGAAAAAGGAGAATAAGAGAGGTGCGTTGCCTCAGCACGCACGGATCTCTGCAAGCCAGGAGGAGGATGCCGAGGATGATATCGCAGCCGCTCAGGTAATTGGATCTATTTATTTTAGGTTATAGTGGCAAATTTATCAGCCCTACCCACGTACAAAGGGTCAGAGAAATAAAAACCTACTTTTATTCTCTAGATTTTTTAAAAAGAAGAAAAAAACCAACTTTTTTTTTTTTTTTTTCTCTCCTAACGAAGCAGAACTTCTGCAGAAGATACTGTCGCTCGGAGAAGATGCTTTACTAGACAAAGTAAGTTAAGCCCTTGGGGAAATGCCTGTCTTCCAGCAATTCTGGCGGCAGAGAGGACCATTTAGCTCTCACCCCAAAAGTCTCGGGAGCACATTCAGGCATTTCCTCACTGTGGATAAGGGCAGGAATGGGCAACGCTCTGCCCAAGCTGTAATTTCAGGGTGAGGCTGTCTGGGGCTCCTACAGGGCACTGGTTATGGAGAACTGTATGGGGGAAATAACATATGAAATGGGGAAGCTCCTGAACCTAACTCCTTCCAGAGAAAACCGACGGTGCACGTACATACCAACTCCCTCATTTCCCTCCTCGATGTTAAAATTAAATTTAAAGTGAAGTAAAATAAATATTAAATAGCAGTTTTCATCAGTAGCGGTCAACAAGAAATGTCTTCAACAAATCTGAATGGAAAGCTGATTTTCGCTAAATAATTTTCATCAAAATGCAATTTTCTTCTTAGAGAGCCAGGATCAGCTGAAGCTCTTCAGTAATCCAATTAGTTTTCAGCTGATTTTGGTTAAAAGCAATAGTGATTTTCTTTGTTACCGCATGCTTGAACATTCTGGTGGAGCAGGTCTAACAACAGATTTTTCATGGCAGAAAACTCACAGCTTTCTGCTCCTGGACCCTGAGGAATATAGATGAGAGAAGGCAGGCGGGGATGGCATTTGGCGAGAACTGGAAAGGGGGAAAGAGGAGGCCTGAGCACACAGGGAAAGGTCACACAAGGCACAAAATCACTGCCAGGTGACTTTTCAGGTGTTTTTCGTACTCCATTTAATATCCTAAAAAACTGAAATAACAGCAGCCCAGTGGGGAAGCTGTGTTGACACTGTGGCGTCACACGAAACCTGTCTGACGTCCTAGAGGATGTGACAGGGTAAAACCAGCAAGAAAAAGGACATCCCTTAAATTCCTCATTCTTGTCCCGGCTTCCCGCCAGGGTCCGGGAGGAGGGATCTCAGGGGAGGATGTTCCCAGAGCAGCAGGGAATGTTCCCAACAGAGCTGCAACCCCAAACCACGTATCATCATTCCAGGCCATTATTATGGTGCCATGTCTGTGGGTAATTTTGGTGAGCTCCATTTAGAGCAGGGAGAAGGGGATCTCTCCTCCTGGACACAGACAACACCCATGTGAAGAAGCCAGAAGACCTGAAACAACTTGGGTTTAGATTCTATGTAATTTTATTTTTAAATTTAATTTAATTTAATTTTCATTGGCTTTAACAGCACATGTTAGTGAACAATTTGCAGAAGGATTTACAATTGCACAAGCCTCATCACCACTCTCAGGAATTTGATAACTTTGATTTTTGCGGTTCAAATTGTACCCGCTGGCTCCAGAACTTTGCTGGGATTTTCCTGGCTGACACTTCTGCCCTGGTTTGGCTCCTTGACAGGATGATAAATTGTCCAAAAATGCCGAACAAGCATCACAGGGCAGCTCTCAGTTTTATAAGATTAAATATTTGTGTGAAAACACGTGAATCTTTTGCAAGGGAAAAATATTCAAATGAGTAAACAAACAAGAAATAACTTCAGAGTAAAGCTGCAACATTAATTTTCCCACATATCTGCAAATCATTATTTGCTTTATTTGACGAGCTCCAGCGAGAATGTGATTGGGGAATAATGATGAGCTCCTTTAAAAAGCCATGAAATGGGTACAATCCACAATCTTGCAACAGAGTTCTGCTCTGCTGCTGATCTTTTATGGGCTGTGCTCCTTTTCCTTACATTTGGGGAAATGAAAATTGCAATGTAGGAAAATAAAAATCTTGAACAATACCATGGCAACACCATTTATCTTAGAAGACACCATGAAGGAAGCAGTGTCTTAACCCTTAACAGGCAAAGCACCCCAATGTGTCTGCCCCCTCCCCAGGACCAAGGAAGGTCTCTGGAGAAGCAGGGAACCACTGGTGGCTCCTAGCAGCCTCCAAGCTTTGCGGAGAAAAAAAACCCTAAACTTATTTTGAAGCATTTTTCAGCTGCAGAGATACTGCACACAAGCACCATCTGACAACTTTGCAGGTAGCTCTGAGCTGCATTTAGTTTTCCAAGCCCTGCACTTGGTCTCAAGGTGTTTTATGGACCCGTAAAAGAGACTGCAATCCCACAACAACACTGTGATGCAAAACCAAAGCTCAATGTCCCCATTCTCCGTCACCATCAAGTTCTGAGCACGCCACGGGAGCTCCCTCTGCTCCAAGCTGCTCCCTACCAGCAGCTGGTGGTCATCCATCAGGACATTTGTTTTTGAAGCAGATGAAGAAGTTGGGAAAAAAAAAAATAGAAATCACACTGAAGATCTGTCCAGCCTAAGGAATCTTGTTTAAAATTCAGATACGGGGGAAAGATTTCCATATCTGTCTCTTGTTCTCCCTGAAGCAGACGTCCCATGGTTACCAAAGAGCTGACCTATGCAGAGATCAACTCCAAGCAACATCTCAAAGGACTCCTACCAGAACTCTACTGCATCTCGGTGTGGTCTCTTCACATCATGTTCCTCCAGCCCAGCCCTACCCAAAATGCTGCTGATAAAATCATCCCATTCCCTGCTGCTAAAACTCTATTGTTTCTCTTGTCCAAACCTCTTCACAGGCCTCCTGGATATTTAATCAGTGAATACAAGCTCCTCTCATTGGGGAGAAACCCAAGACTTTAAAGAAACTCCACCATAACTACCTGAACAGACATGGGAATTCATATTATTATTCCAACACCAGACTTGCTGCCTCTATTTCCTGAACCCTGTTTGCTTATTTTCCCTGTTCTGTGAGATATGCCCTTCTAGGAGGAGCTTTCTCTTCAGACCACAAAAAACTCCAACAAACCCCGTGGCTTACAAAGACCAGAAATTTCTCTGCTTCACATTATTGGGCCTCTTCTTTAGAATATTTCAGAGGTATATTTTCAGAAATCCTTGAAGAAAAAAGTCCTACCAAGTGCTGCAAAAGTGTGACTTTTTAAAAGTTTTTTTTTGACTTCTGAAGAGAATTGGATGTCTGTCTTCCAGATATTTTTTTTTTGTAGGTGAGGATAAAAACTGAAAACCAAACAAAGCTGACATAAACTTAAAAAGAAATAATGGAAATATCAGGTAATGCTCATTAAAACATATCAGTTTAACTCCTATTAATTCCTATCTGCTTATCTAAGAGATAATTAGATAAACAGATAAACATTCAGGTAATCTCTGTAAAAATGTTAATTTTAGAATGAAGAGACCTGCAATTCACACATATTTTTTGTCTCCTTAAAAGTCATCTGTACAGCAACTAACGATTTCACTGCTGAATTTTGTACTTCAATCAGAAGTCCCTAGAAGTTAATTGCCAGGAAGAATTTTCACAAAGAAAACTAAGAAAGAAAACTGTAACACGTTTTAGCCCTCTCACACTCAAACATCATCTGATATTCGCCTGTTATTTGCTATCTGCTGTGCCAAACAACATTTTTAAGAGCCTAATTCTAAATATTGAAACAGATCTCCCTCTGCCTGGTTCCTTTGAACCAGGGAGCTCAGCACTCCTCCCTGAGTGATCCCGACAGGGGTGCTGCCCCCACACTCCTTCCTGACGTGACTCATACCAGTTCCCTTGAAATATTCAGCACCAAAATCAAATTTTCAGGCCGCTCACCCCACAAGCAGCAGTTCATCAGTTGCAGGATGGGTCCCTATAACACTGAACGACAGGAAGGGAGCCCAAGAAAACTCCCCAGAACCCAACCCCTCTGAAGAGCCAGCGCTAAGCAATGGTAGGAAGTGGGGAAGTGATGGCACACACCATGGACATGCAGAGTGCAAAGAAGCAACGTGCCAACGGGGAGCTGTTCTGCTGCGCACAGAGCTGTGCAGCCAATAAATCCTTGGCGCTGCCCCATCCCCGCATCCCGAGTTCAGCACAGACGCAAATCCATTTAGGACAAAGCCAGGCTTTGGAACCACCATCACCAACGCTTGCACTGAATCAATTATTTTTCTGGTCACCATCTGGTCCTTCAATAAAAGGCAGCTCTGTCAATACATATGATTTCCTTTATTTCAGTCAGAAGCACAGGCATATTTCGATTATTAAAGTTCTTCCTGCTCTGTGCTTTCGTATTTTTAGTTAAGGTTCTTTGTAAGTTTTTTTCAGTAGAAATCTCAGGCTACAGAACAATAAAGAGGAATCATAGAATGGCTCGAGTTGGAATGGACCTTAAAGATCATCTCATTCCAAACCCATGTCCTGGGCAGGGACACCTCCCACCACACCAGGTTGCTCCAAGCCCCATCCAACCTGGCCTTGAACCCCTCCAGGGATGGGGCAGCCACAGCTTCTCTGGGCAACTTGGGCCAGGCTCTCACCATCCTCACACCAAAGAAGTTCTTCCCCACAGCTCAGCTCCATCTCCCCTCTTTCAGTGTCAAACCCTTCCCCCTCGTCATAGGGCTCCCCTCCCCAGTCAAGGGTCCCTCCCCAGCTTTCCTGGAACCCTTTAGCATCTCCATCAATTCCATGTTTCTCCAGTTTAAAGACTCAGAACTCCAGATAGAGCATATAATTTGCTCTCCCCTTACACACTAACACTGTAACCCTGTTGCAGTAGAGCACCAAATTTATCAGGCATGATTTGCCCTTAGTGAAGCCATGTTGGCTGTCATCATTCACCTCCTTACTTTCCATGGACCTTTGCATTTCCAGGAGGATCTGCTCCATGATCTTGCCGGGCGCAGAGCTAATTCCTGCATCTTGGCTAAGTCCCAAAAATATAAGTAAAGGATTTAAAATGATGGCCAAAGCTTTCAAATTTTAGTGCAACTCAGTAGCCACAGAATGATTTGATGGTGCACCATGGAATAGCTTTTAGAACCAGGTTTGCTCAGAGAACTTTTATGCAGATGGTGATGAGGTTTTTTTTCAGCCTTAACAATCCTTGAATATAAAAAGTTTTCCCGTTGGAACTATCATCCCATTTCAGAACTATTATTCTCACAGGAGCTACGTTGAAGCGTTGTTATTGTTCAGCTAAAGCCAGTGGCGCTACAGTGCTTTGCACCAGCCCTGGAAAAGCTCCTAATGTTGCTTTGCTGTTACTAAAAATACTCTGCAGCATTAACACGGGATCCTAACACATTTAAACAGGTCCCTATTGTGCTTAGCTTTTGGATAAAAGTAAATGAAAGAAGGTTTGAGAGGCCAAATAAGACAGGTAAATAGCATCAATTCTAGATCTGTGTGACTTTAAACAAAAGTGAAGTTCTGACGCTGTCCTTCAAGCCCTGGCACACAAATAAAAGTTCGGGGCTAAAGCAGCAAATCATTCACAACAGCATGTACTTTATAATGAAATCTTACAGAGCAATTTGCTAGTAATTTATGTCATGTAGCAGCCAGAATCAACCACTTATGTTTAATTTCCAACAAATTAGAATTGTCCAGGGTAGTAATTCTACCTGCGAAGCGATTCCTTTTAATGTAGCACATGTATGTGGGCAGAAATACCCAGCCATTGGAATCCGATTCCTACAGAAACCCCTGTGGCAGCAACAGCCTTTTATTTGTGCTCTGGCTAATAGATCCTCTGCAGTGAATGAAGATATGCAAATTTTTATCATTGTGAAGACACATTACAAGAATTAAAATGCAATGCCTGCATGAAAATTAAATGGGGTATAAAAATAGCTGCGACGGGTTCTTTCTAATGACTTCTATGACAGATGTAGGCATGATTAATGACAACGCAATAATGCCTCAGCTGAACTTAATCACTAACACATCAGTTAATATTGACAAAGAGGAAATGAATGATAGGGAGGCATCTACACCCCAGATCACTGGAAGAGAGTGCATATTAAGGGCTTTGGGAGGGTTAGTGTAGGCACAGGTGAGACGTCATTTGATAGTGTTGAATCCAACTTGCCTGCATGAGTGCTCAAGGGGAGTCCTGAACTCATGTCACCAACCATGGTCCTGGCCATTTCTTAGTCTTTATGGTGGCTCCAAGAGCCATCCCTTAATTTGTGGTTTGTTTTTTTTTTTGCTGTTGGGTGGCTGAAATACTTAGAGGCATGAAACATATGGGGAACCCTGAGCCTACAAACTATCCGGATACGCTGTGAACTCCAAGGGGTCCAACAACAGAAGGGACAATTGCAAGTAGCTGCTGTGGCCCCATGCTTCCAGAATTTAACTCCAATACTTTCACATCAGACCTGTAACTCGACTCTGGGCTGGAAAATACAGACTTTTACAGAAGACATCCCAGCTCAAGCCAAAGATTCTGAGAATGAACATGACTCCACAACCGTATTTCTGTTGTCCATTCTGTCTCTACTCTGTACTCTTGAGACCTCATCTGGAGCACTGTGTCCAGCTCTGGAGTCCTCAACAGAGAAAGGACACGGAACTCGTGGAACAAGTCCAGGGGAGGGCCACGATGATGGGCTGGAGCATATCTCCTACGAGGACCAGTTGGGAGAGCTGGGCTTGTTCAGAAGGCTCCAGGGAGATGGCACACAGCACAAAGATTATACGAATATTAAACAAAAAAGTGGATGATGCAGTCATACCTAGATGAAGTTAACTGCCAAGCTGGGCTTGTTCAACCAAATTGCAAGTTTCTGTACAACAGCAGAACTGCAAAGTTCTAGGCCAGCACCTGCTGGAGAGCATGACACGGTGCAAGGAGCCCAGGCTTTGTGCTGCTGCCAACCACGGCTCTGTCCTGGAGTGGCACATGCATTAGGAAAGACCTTTTCATCAGGAAGGTGGTGGAACAGGCACCCACAGAGGTTGTGCAGTCCTGACCCTTGGAGGGTTGGAAACTTGGATGGGAAAGTCATGTCTGATCTGATCTAGCGTTGGTGACAAAGCTGCTCCAGTGACTCTGCAAAGCGCTGGCCATTCCTACAGAATGGGGACACCAAAAGCAATGGAGACATTGCCATGTGTGAGCAGTTCACCATCAGCTCCTGGTGCAGCAGGGAGCAGCTGGGAAAGATGATGGAGAAGGGACGGGAGCCCACCTCTGTGGGAAACATCAGCTTCACTCTTACTGCCTAGGCAATTGAAAGGTTTTTAGGGGAGAGCCGAGGAAGATGCCAGGGAAGTGATCTGAGGGAGAGACAGAAGGTCTTACCAGAAGCAGGAAAACAAAGAGTTTGACCCTCTTTAACTTCTCAAAGCAAGGCTAAAGAAGTGACTGGACAGCGCTCTATAAACACATCCACACCGTGAAAACGCTGCGTCCTACGAGGATGTCAAATGCACAGGAAGGGAAGGCAAAACAGGAAAGAACAGCCAAGAGATGCATACAGGGAAGTTCAAGGCAGACATAGGACACAGATTTTAACAGTGAGGGCTATTAACACCCCAAAGGAAGCAACGGATTCACTGTGTCCTGTCATCATCAGGCTGAGCTATCAACATGAGTCAGTGACGTCCAGGTGAGCAGTATACGGGAACCCTGACTAAACTATTTAACTGTGCATTTTAAACTCTCTGTCTTACTCCTGCAACTGATCCTGGAGCTCATTGCACTTTTCCAGCCTGAGACAGGGAGCTGAGGAGCAGCCAGTGGCAGCTTTGGCCATTCCACAACTACAGACACTCCACCAACCACATTCAACACAAATTCGGCCATCCCATGGTGACCTTCATCCCCCCAAAGAGTGAGGGAGCACAGACCCCTATTGCAACACACCCCATTGCTCTCTGGGAAGTGATGGAGAAGGATGCTACCACCCCAGGAAAAAAATGCAATAGGGATAAATCAGAAAAAACCCACAGGCCAAGGAGAGGAGGCAGAGTAAAGAGACACTGAGCAAGGAGCAGAGTACATCTGGAAACACCTGGGGGAGATTTCTTCACAATGTTTTGCAATAAAAAAGCATTTTTTACCTAGACAGGGGAGGCAAATAGATGTTCTAGGGAGAGTAGAAAATATAGAAATGTGAACATAAAACAAGTGTAAGGGCTTTAAAAAAAAAACAGAATATTTTTTTTTTTTTTACTGCTGCTCTGGATGGTGTTTGCAGCAACCTTTATTTGTCTTGAAACAGATATCAGTTTCTCCACCTATGTACTTTATTTCTCTGGTGGACAAGGTCACTTTATAAGCAAATGGGGTTTTCTTTTGTTCATCTGAGGCAAAGAATTACCAATAAGAAAGCAAATTTATTTATTTCTGTGTCAAGGCTGACTCTGTCCTTGGGAGACTTTGGGCCATTTCATGTTTGAAAGTCATAGCATTAAGCCACATTATGCTTGCACCTTTGGGCCAGGTTATCTTTTATCTCCTATAGAGGCTGGGACATATAACAAACATCAGAGACTGTAGCCGCACTGAAACCCACTGAACTGGCCCTATTTCTTAAGCAGCCAAGGTCAATGCTTTTAAATTCAGAGGTGAGGAATTTAAGCCCTGGAGAGGGCTCAGCTGGGGACTCCGGTAAAGCCATGGAAAATGAGGGGGGACAGGCTCCGTGCTGAAGGGCAAATTGTCTCGCAAGTTACAAAGACAAGTTTTGTCAAGTTTAAGAGAAAATATAAGAAAATAAAGGAGGTGAGAAATCAGGGCTAGAAGAGAAGGGCTCAGCAGCACACCAGCAGGACAGGAGCAAAATTGGAATTTAATTAGAGCAAGCTTTTTCTCAGCTCAGCCTGCCCTGGACCATTCCTCTGTGCCTCCTCAGCTGCAAGGGCAGGACAAGGTGTCCTCAGCTGAGGCAGAATGACCAGTTCTGGGTGTGTTTACCCTGTTTGAATGAGTTGCCTTACATTTAGCAAATCTTAAATGGTGGCACACAAAAGGGAAGAGGTGGAGATATAATGTCCTTGGGTTCTTATGGCTCACGGGACAAGAATAAATCTGTACTCTGCAATCCTACTGCAGGAATTATGCTGCTGAGCATGGAATGTATTTAATTGCAGCAGCACATCTTCAGGATGAGGGAAATTAACCTCTTTCCCACTCCAAGTAACAACATTCCTTGAGAACTGGCCATGGGACACCCTGGACACGGCTTGTTCCTCCCTTACAATAGCACAATTCCCATCCCTTCTTCCCACCTGTGTATTTCTGACTTTCACAGTTAAAAATAGTAATTTACACCTGGGATATTTAAAATGGATGAAAACACCAACCACCTAGGGCTGTATTATGTCAATGTGCTATGAAAGACAGCTCAACAAGCGCCATGTAAGGCAGGAACAGAGACAGGGGTCTATCATTCCTACTGCCAAATATCCTCATCAAGTAGTCAAACGTATTTTTACGCGCCTGTCCCAGCTGTTTTGGCAGCCCCTACACCTCTTGTCATACCATGAGCATCTGGCCTCTGTTCTCAGTCTCTTCCCATCATACCACTTCACTCTGTGTTAAATAATTAACTACTCATTGCTACCCAGCCAGAGATTTAGGGTGGCTCCCCAAGAAGTACAATACCTGGGTCTCATTAGTTCATGTAGGGAATGTTTATACAGTCAAAATCTTCAGAAGAAAAGACAGAAAACCCCTTTTACTGCTGCCAAAGTGCCCCGGATCCCATCTGCCCTGCTGATTGCACTTGCTCTTGAAAGTGTACAATCAATGAAAATTCTTGGGCAGATAAGAGAAAGACATTAGAAATAAGGCGTGAAACGTTGTTTTATAGGATGAAAGGGAAAAAATCACTTCCTTCTACAAGTGTGAGGATTTTGCCTGATTTCGTTCTTTTTTTTTTTTTTTTGGTTCTTTTTTTTTTAAACTTGGGCAAAATCTTCACTGGAAATTTGGGACTCATTTCTACTACCAGCCTCATGGGAGTATCAACACTTACAACTTCTTTCCACACATAGCTAAATCTCTGCCCACCCCACTCAAACCTTTCCCTCAGTCATATCTGGGTAACTGCTGCCCAGGCTGCTCCAGCATTGCAAACTGAATTTTCCAGACAAGCAACTGAAAAATAAACAGGTCTGAGGAGGCAAAGGGCAGTGCTGGGTCTGTGACAGGGATTTGCAGGACATGAACTGGAAATCAGGGTCTTACGATGGGTCTCAGGGTGACTTCAGCTCAAAGCATGTCCTGCAAAGGGTGGAGGCTGTGGAAAATAGCAGCGCATAGGCTCACGATGGAGATCCCCAGGTGGAAGCAACCAGGGCCACCTCCTGCAGCAAGTCCAAGTGTGGTACAGCACACATTTGCCCTGGGCAGGGACACCTCCCACCAGACCAGGTTGCTCCAAGCCCCCTCCAACCTGGCCTTGAACCCCTCCAGGGATGGGGCAGCCACAGCTTCTCTGGGCAACCTGGGCCAGGCTCTCACCACCCTCACAGCAAAGAATTTCTTTCTAATATCTCATCTAAATTTCCTCTCTTCCAGTTGAAAACACTTAACCCTCATCCTACGACTCCCCTTCCTGATCAAGTGTCCCTCCCCATCTCTCCTACTACTTTTAAATCAACTTTTAGGCTCGTGCAGTTCTCATAGCAAGCGTTGCAAGTGATACTAACCTATGAGTTTCTTTCAAAGAGCGTGGATAAATGTTCCAGCAAATCAGATTGCCATCTGTCCCAGAGCAGTAATCAATAACTGCCTAAAATAGGCAATGGTGATGGTGAGAGCGTGCGAGGGGGATGAGGCCACCCACTTGCGCTCAACTCAACTGGCCAGTATCAACAAGCAGGGCAGAAATAAAGCTGGCTCCAAGCTATTAGCTTCATACAACTTTAATGAAAAAAAAAAAAGTTGCTAGAGAAAGAATCAAGATCCTATTAATGTCCTCACTGGCGGGAAGACTGAAGCATGAGCTCGGCTTTATTGGCCACGGGAGGACACAGATGGCACAGCGTGGACGCAATACCGTACTGTAAGCACATCTACAGCTGGAAAACATCTTTATTAAATAAAATACAAGCTGGAGAAGCACCCAAAGGAAGCTGCACTGCTTGCTTCCCTGCTCAGGAACTGTCTTATACTTTTAATTTGACTATACATCCCTCCATGCCCCTGCTTTTACTTCTTCTATCCTACACAACACCAGAGAGAACTTTATTCCTGTTCTACCCCTGGTCCTCTCCCCCATGGTTAGGTTTCGATGCCTGGAATAGTTTAATCATTTCCATACTCCTCGAATGGTCCCACTAATTAATTTTTACCACTGTGGGATTTACTGAAAGGGAGGAAATCGTCACCTTGAGATTTTGCTGCTGTTTAACTCCTCAAAGCAATTTCTTAATGTAATTGCATTTTCTTAAGCACAAAGACAACTTTGTGGTGGCACTTCCCCAGCTTTGGGAGAGGCTGAGGGAAAGCTTGCTGTAACTGAGAGATAGGACCTAACTAACGGGCCTGCCCAGAATACAACAGCTCCCTGCCCAGAGAAACCACCCTGTTTTGAGGATGGTTGTTGCTCTGTTCCAGAGTGAAAAATGATGGAAGATGCTAGCCTTTTAACATTTTAACACTTTATAACACTTACAGGGAAACACAGAAATAAATCAACGTTGACCCTCGAAACCAGTGAGAAGGTTTCAGTATCTGTGGTGTTGATTCAGAGCAACATCCAGCCAACCATTTCTGAAAATCTGGCTGTAGAGGATTTCAGCCACTTGTTTCCACCTCCAGCGATTCAGGTGTGAATAGCTCTTTTTGGTTTTGAAAGGATCTTGCCAAAACAACCATTTTGGCTCTGGCACTGCATTTAAATGTACATATCTCAGGTTCTCCGAGCTGCTGGATCTAGACATTGGATTAGGAGCAGTTGTTTTAGCTTGTATAAATACTTATTATACCACTCAAAAGGTGCCCAGTAACAAGGATTTCTGTGTGAGAACAAATCCTCTCTCTAAACCAAGGAAAGCATAGTCTCAAAAATACCAGTCTTTGACATTGCATGCAAATATCCTAACCATTACCCTGTGTGGTTTGCTTTAAGTCTTTCTGGAACAGTACTGAGAAAAACAAAACAAAACCAAGCAAAGCTAACCCAGAAATCAAGTTTCTAAAGCTTTTGTGACACTTTAATCCACCGCCAGTCTTTGGTTTGACAAGATAGCTTGCTGAAAACATCATATTAAATCATCTAATGAGCTGGGGGCTATGACAGCTCCGCTTGTGATTTTGAACACACCATAATTCAATTGAAAAACAAACCAAACCAAAACAGAACATGCACTGCAGAAAATGTATCTACTGCCCTCCCAAATGAAATGTGAGGCTCCCTAAAAATAAACCACAGCAAACACAATCACGCTGCATACGCTGGATAGTCCTAAGACCTGCAGTATCCATTAAGGATCATTACTACCAAGAGGAAAATCAGCCAGTCCTGACCAGTATCCACAACAGGTCTGCCCAACAACCAAACAGTTGCTGGATTTAGGTCATTTTTGCTAACCAGAATACAAGTTTTGGAAAGCACAGGCACTAAAGAAAGCAGGAATACAACAAAACTTCCCAGAACTGCTTCCTTCCATCATTCCCTTGAGGGTTTCAAATGGGAACAAGCTGTTTCAAAGGAAGAAATGTTGGCAGAGAACCCCAGCAATGGAGGTAGCAATGGGATAAAACATCCCTTGCAGAGGAAAGATGACCATCCTGGACAGGGGACACCAACGCTGGGTGCATGAAGCACCAACCCAGTTGCCCCAACTTTCCTAATGGGCTCAATGTGACCATCTCCACCCCCTCAGGGACAAACCTGGGTCCACCAGGTCTGAGAGAACAAGGTGCAGAAATAGAGAAACCCAGCTGAATAAATCCTGTAGGTGCAGATTTCTGTGAGTTGCTGCACACTGAGTCCCCCGATTTGAAGAATGAGAGTGAAAAGTGGGCTTTGAACAATTCCACACATTTATTTTTAAAAACTTTTGCCTTAGTCTGCTCTTTGAAGGAGGCTGAGTTGTTTGCAGCAATCAGTCTCGCAACAGCTCAGCTCAGATTTGCCTCCTCCGAGAGACGAGGGAGTCCCTCATCTCCTTTCTCAAGGCTCCCACATCCTTCCACCCTCCTTCTGCTCATGTGCAAAATGCTGGGAGGGATTTGCCACTGGAAATTTGTTGTTGTTTCGGTGATGTGAGGTGGGGTGATGTGAGGTGAGGAGGGAGGTGTCCTTGCCCATGGCAGGGGGGTTGGAACTTGATGATCTTTAAGGTCCTTCTAACCTGAACCATTCTATGATTCTGTGGTGGAATGAGCCCTTTGAGTTTGTTTCTTCAGATTTTCCTCATGATAAAAAATGCCCTTGCACAAAATTAAGGCCAAAGAGTTTGCTGGATGCTGCTTCTTTTGGACACGCCCTTCTCTGAGTTGCCTTCAGCCTGGCCAGCAAACGGGCAACAGCAACATGGGGAGAAAGGAGATCCCACCTTCCCACCTGGCTCTCAGGGATGCTGAGCTATGAAGAGCCAGGAAAAAAAAAATAATCAAGATGCCACAACAACAAGGCCATTTGAACCCAAATATTCCAATGGTGCAGCTGGGAAGGTATCAATCACTCACCCTCCTATGCTGGCATCCCCAAAACAGCCTCATCTCATACTTCATGTCCTCCATAGGGACCCTAAAAGGGACATAGTACCAAAGGAGAGTGGTGTCACCCCAAACCCGAGCACCCAAGGCTGGAGGCAACAGAGGGGCTGAGCCCAGAGCCAGACCCAAACATTGGCATTATGAGCATCTAAAACACAGTATCTCATGCCTTAAAGGAGGCTGAGTCCAAACAACTCTGCACATTAACATTTAGCATTAAACCAGAGACTTGCTCTGAAACAAAACCACTGTGGGTTATAATAGAAGAGCACAAAAACCTGTTTTTCAGAGATCATTTGTATTTTCCTAGGGCTCATCATTGTGGATATTTTAATCTCCATCAGGGAGACCGCTGAGAAGTCGCTGCCCTTCGAATGAAACAGGTTCTGCTTGTGAAACCTGGGCCTGGTTTTGCGTTCAGAGTCAATTTAAAATAAATAAATAAACACAACAAATAAATAAATAATTAATATTGCCTCTGTTTCTAGGGCTGGTTCTTGTGCAGCCAGATTTGTCTTCTATGTCCAGCAATTTTATGCAGAAGGGAATAGAGTCCAACGTTTAATTGTTTTCCTCCTCCCACAGGATTCCATAAAATTTTATGTTATTTCTTCTAAGTCTGGGTTGTTTTTTTTCCCCAATGTTTTACACATAATTGCCTTTTTGTTTTTAGTAAATCTATCTATTGCTCTTCTCTTTCTTCCAGCCGTTTCCTCTACTGTTCTAGTTCATCTACCCTCTCAACCAATTTTATCAAGCTCTGGTTTATCACCAAAATTGAATTTTCAAGGTTATTGAAGAAATATGTTTTTCTCTATTTTCATTTCCTCTCTGAACTCTGCCAGAGCTTGTGTTGGATGTATTTTGGAGCTGTGCGTAGTTAGTGGTGTTGCTGGGTTTCTTCTACCTCATTGCTATGAAAAATACACTGGCACATCCTTCCTGAATGCCTTGTTTTTTCTTCACTTTTCCCGCTGTTCTACTCCACATATTTTGCCTTTTCTTTCTTTCTGCTAGAGATGCATCAGCCAAACTACAAGTCCATTGCTTAAATAATAACACACAAACCCTACTAATAAACTGAGACCTAATAGGTTTGCCCACAGCGTTTGATTTTCTGCCACTGGAAGAGGTTCCCAGGAAAGGACCAGGGTTTTATATGCTCTTTGAACCTTGCAGACGTGTTACACACCCGCAGGAGCAGGGAGGAACGACGTCTTTGATATTTCTGATCATTTCTGTAGAACGCCTCTCATTTCTTGCCTCTTTTCCCACTGCAACATCTTATTTACAAGTGTTTCACAAGCTTCTCCTCAAAAACAGGTGCTGCATACAGCAACATAAGAAGATAGGACGAGAAGAATACCCACTGGGACCGAGCCACTGCCCAGCTCTCAATGCCACCAAGGCTATAAACCATCTGATAAATCCATTGCTGCCATGATTAAATATCTGCATGTATTTATGGCCAATTTGTATCTGTGTATGCTTGCATCAAAGTTGGCTTTTAGAGCTTTAAACAGTTATTTTCCCTCTGTCAGCCCCATGGTGTACTTTCCACGTGCAAACGCATCTCCAAGTCTTTCCTCCTTACAATGAAACATGAGAATTTAACACAGTGTCCTCCTGTAACACCAAATCCTGCTTTGTACATGTTCCATTTTGAGTCCAGCCATCACGAACACGCACTCAAACACAAAGAGAAGGTCTCGATGCTGCCTTACAGAGAGGCTCAGAGGGATATTTGTCTTTACATCGGGCATACACCTGCCCATGTATCCCAGCATCAGGTGTTCATGCCAGCAATGTCTCAGAGATCCCCAAACCAACTACTGTAGCCAAGAAAATCCTTCTCTACACCTATTCCAGGCACCAACAAACAACCCACATAAGCAATGCATTTGCTTGTCCCCAAGAACAGCAGCTTTCATTTTAACCTTTGCTTGTCTGAAATCACCAAGGTCCTCTCTACACAAGAATTCTATTTTCCTCTACATGAGCAATACCTTCCAGGCAGGTTTCTGTGACAGCAGAAGGATGTAGCTTCAGCATTTGTCTGCTGCTGGGCTTTGACTAATTTTACTTTTGAGAATCAGAAGTAAAAGCCCAGACAAAGTGCAAGAATAGTGGAGACAAAATGCTTCTGGCTACCCCAGGACAGCTTTAGTGAGTAACTGGAACTGCCCTGGGGCATGTGGACCTCCCTACATGGCACCAGCAATTTCCATCAAAATATGCCCATCTTTGTACCACTGAGAGATTAAACATAACTGTCCCCAGGACTGTTTTTAGAGAAACTCCTCTCTTTGAAATAATACTTCTTTCAAAAACTATCTGGTGCTGCTCCTCTCTGAGCCAGACCTTTTAGCTGCTTGATAGACACACTCAAACTCCCTGCTTCTACCAAAATGTATATTAAACACATATTTGTAGAGTTAATGCAATTTGATATTCCACACCTCCCTTGTCTCAAAATTGATTTAATTATTAATGTAAAACAACAAACTCTTCTTACATCATGGATCTTTGTCAAACCAACGTTACACTTTACAATACTTCAGCTGCTTCACTTAAATCATATTTTCCTTTGAAAGTTTTTCAGAAACTTGAGGTCAGGCCTGTTCTTGCTTAGATTTGACCTCACCTCCAGTACAGGGACTACCTTTGCCATCCTCTGCATCTGACTCCAACACCAGTTAGTAAACTTTGCTGCAGGACCTAAGACCTCATGAATCAGCTCTTGCAGAAGTCTGGACAACCCAAATGCCACATTCCAAGCAAAATTCAACTCTAAAAGTAAAGCTTCATGAACCTTACCATGGTAATTTCTCCTTTCACATTCTTACTGACAGTATTGATCCTGTTTTTCCTTCCTGAGACAGGGCCATCCAATACTGAGAACCATTTCCAAGTATTGAGTTATTTTTGGATGTGCTTACGTGATTTTTGAGCTCTACCTCACCCGTGTTATCTGGATCCTTCATTCACTGATTCAGTACGCGCAAAAATGAAGACCTTTTGAGCCCCATGTTTTCTTATCCTATGCAAGGCCCAACTCCAAACCAGACTCTCTCTCCTCATCCAGGCACTTTTGAACCTCTGACAAAACTTAACTTTGCTGAAAGTGCCCCCCCTGAGAACTCTTTCAATGAGTATTTTCTGTCTTAGAGCAGCCATAGACCCACTTGTGATGGGAATCCCTTCCAACTATACTTTAAGTCCCGTGACTGGATCGGCAGCCAGCCCACCTAAGAATCCTAATAACTAAAATCCAGAGGAATTTGAGTTCAAACACAATTATCCGAGACTACTCAGTGGAAACAGGAAGGCACAGCACCACCACCACTGCCAAGTCAGCACATTTGCATTACAGAAGGGCCAGGCTCCTCCACGTCCCATGAGAATTCAACATCAACCTAAAAATAATCCCCCAATGAAGCAAGTCACTGCATGAACAACAGAAGTAATGAGCCCTGTTTCTCTTAAACTTTTATCTCTTCTTTTCTGTACAGATTCTCTGGTGCTTGACATAGCTCTTGAAATGGGGAAACGACGACTCTGTATTCTGTCCCACCATCTATTTTAATATAATGTGTGTGCTTGAGCTTTTAAGCTCCCCATCACTAGGAATAAGTCATTTAAAATTGCATACCAGACTTAGAAAGGTCAGTCAAGCCACAATTTTTCACCTTCCCAGTAACACCAATGATATGAGGCTTGGAAAAATCCTAATGGAGCTGTAAATAATGGGGAAATACTGTCTTTGTACACCTGAAGTACAGAATACTTCCACATATCAATCAGAAGCTGGGTGGGGATACGGTTATATGCAGAAAGCAGGCCCAAAAATCAATCACCCCCTCACAGCACAGGCAGCAAAGAGCAGCAAGAGTACTCTCCTCCTCACAAAACACCCCTCTTCCAGCAAGATTAAGCTGTAACCCCTAACCTGTCAACTCACCCTCTCCATGCCTGGTCAACACACCAACCACTCTCATCCTGGACCATGCGACGTGGCACAGAGCCCAGGGGAGCACATGGCCTCAGGTACGTCAAGTGATGAAGGTGATATTACCATGCCGATGTGTGTGATAACACATACCAGCACACAGATCTATCTGAGGTAGCTGGGAACTGGGAATATTTTTTAGCTAGAAGCAATCAGCAAGTATACATTGTTGAATTTCCATCTGATGGGTGCTGATTATATATCAGACATGGATAATTTCTTCTTCTGAGAAACCCTTCTTGATCTGAAAAGAAAATCAAGGCATGCCTTCAGAGTAGCCATAAACTGCTAATTTCCTTCTTTCACAAAAGGAAAAAAAAATATGCAACTATCAAAATTCCTTTTTAAGGAGGCTTTATGAAGGACTGTTCCTAGACTAAGCAGTATCCCAAGGGGCACAAAGTTTTGAGATGGGTCACAGCAATCACCCTGCTCAATACGTCTAAGATGCTAATTACCAATTTACAGAGGCAAAGCTGTACAAGCTCTTGTGAAGAAGTGTGATTAGAGGATTAGTGAGATATGGCTGGTTGTGTACACATTTGTCCTGCGCAAGGGCCTGGCCCAGCACAACCCAGGGAAGATGCTTCTCATTGATTTCTGTAGATCATTTAACATCAATGTTCCCATTCTAGTTTGCCTTTTCACAGCCAGAACGTCTGAATACTTCCTACACACTCCTGCACTTTAATGTTTTGATCTGGGATCAAACTCTCATGGGTTATTGAGAGCCTCAAAGTCATGCTAAGATGAAAAAAGACAAATAAAGGGTCATAGGCTCATAGCTCCATATGTTTCATTGAGCATTAGGAGGAGGGTCAATAATCTTTCTAAAATTTTTTGATCTCTTAACTGCCACGACCTGGTGAGAGGTAGCACAGCCAAGAGAAGATGAGGCTGCTTTTGTTACTGGTTCTACATCTTCATTGCTTTGACCAACAAGTTCTGCTTGGTCAAATATAGGTCCAACAGGACCAGGCTGTCACATCCGAAATGACAAGCTCGAAATTCTGCAAGTTTGATAATACTTTAAAGGGAATCACAGATTTTATTACACCTGGACTAATTAATGGCCAAGTCAGAAGTTCAGCAAGGACCTAAATTAATTTCTTCAAGTCAAATACTAATTCATCTGTTGACTTGTGGGACCAAATTCCCTTCTTCCTTGTATGAACAAAACACCAAAGTCACTGGAGTTATCTCCGTGTTCACCACAGGAAACACGGCTCCTGGATCTTAAACTCATTCTAGTTTGATGACATTAAATAATATATTTTTTTTGTCCAGCCAGGATTTATTTTGATTTGTTCTTTACAGACAATCTTCTGGTCCAAAGAAAGTATAAGCACAATCATGCATGCACCAAATAAAGGCCACACTAACAAAAGGCAGGGACAAAATTAGAATTAGATATGTTCAAAATATAGGAAGCCTCTGTGGATGTCTGAGCTTATTATAAAGTCCTTTTTTCTTCTTTCTCCTCTAATCCATTACAGACATGAGAAAGTTTGCACTCTTAATGAAGCTGAAAACAACAAATACACAATAAATGGAACTCACACCGGTGTGTAGGTCTCTTTCATGTTGAACTTTGATACTCAAACTGCAGCGAGAACATACAAGATATTTGTGAATAAAATCAGTGTCTTTCTTTAAAAAGGCTTGTAATGTGAGTAATAAGGAAAAGCAATCAGTTGGCTAACTGTTGTGTGGGCTTTAAGCTCCAGTATATCACTTTGGTTGAGAATGTCCAGTTCAGGCAGCCAGATACCAAGGACTAAAGCACAATTAACTCAGGCAATACAACCCTGTGAAGAGCCGAAGGAAACAGGAGAGATAGAAGCAAGGAAGGAGATGGTGGGAACTTCCATGATTAGCACCCCCAGGAACTGAAAACTCAAGTCCCGATGACTTTGTTGTTTAACAATCAATGCCCAAGACATCACAAATCCAGGGCCTTCCAGGCTCTGTGAAAGACTGGAGTGAATTTTCATCTCTACGTGATTAAAAGAGAAAAGACTTGGATTGCCTGGAATCAGGCTGCAGAGGAGGTGATGAATAGGGCAGAGAGGATTTGCAAGTGAATTGACCTTGTCATTGCAGTCAAATATCTTTTTTCAGGAGAAAACCAGCAGCAGAGGGTAACTTGGAAACTCTGACCTCTGTCTGGAGACCAAAAAGCCAACCTACACCTGCACAAAGGATATGAACAAAAGCACATGAGGCACACCTGAACTTGACTTGGTGTTACTCTGATTTTCCTGGTGGCACTATGCAACACCAACAAGTTCTTTGCAGTTAATTAGAAACATGATATACTGGGTACAGAAGAGCCAAGGTCTTCCATCCCTTTGGTCCAGCAGGATTTTCTTAAAGAGCTGACCCTCCTCAGATGTCAAAAATAACAGGAAGAACTGAACTTAGAAGAATGCTTAGAAGAATATATTCCATATATTCACACTGGAAGGGCCTGAAAAAGCATCAGCCTGAAATAATTACTGAAACATGCAGAGAAAATTTGTGGGGAAGCAGGGAAGTACAAGAAAGCTGCCCAACAACAAACCCAATGTCTGCCTTGAAACAAAGAGGGGATGGGAGGAGGAGCTGGAGAGCTACAGCCCAGACACCTTAATTGCAGTTCCCAGAAACATTCTGCAACAAACAATCCCATAATTTGTGAGCGCTTGGAAGCTAACACTGAGATGAGTAACTGTCACTAGGGATTTGTCAACAGCAAATCATGTCAACGTAATCTAATTTCCTTCTTTGAGAGCTGTAAGAGAGACAGATGGTTGAGGAGAAATCGCTGATGTCCTGCATCTTGGCCTGCGACAGGCATCTGGTCCTGTTTGCCATGACGTTGCCATAAGCCAGCCATAAAAGTGTGACCCAGTATGGTGGGGGGAACTGGAACAAAGGCTGGTGTAAAACTCATCATGGTCACATTGACAGACTCCTTGCCAGAGGTTCCTGGCCAGATCGAAAGCCCTGGGGTCCAGCTCTATCCAAGCTGGCTACTTGGACAAAGAAAAGGAGCTGGACAAAGATGTCATGGAGAACCATCAGGTGGCAAAGGAGGTCATGAAAATAACACCTTGGCTTAACAATGGATCACAGCTGAATGGGAATTGGCAGCATCAAATGATGGAGGAATGGGTCTATACTGCAACACTACACCTCTCCTCTGCCCAGCAGCCACAGGACGTAGCTCTTCCCATGCTTGGAGATGCACTTCAAGGAGATTGGGGCAAACCTCAGAAAGTATGGATGAAAACAGCAATGGCAATCACATCTGGACAACTCAATGTATCAAGCAAATCTGCAGGAAATGGTTCTGTGTTGTTTAGAGAACCTTGAATGTTGACAGGACAAAAGTCTAACTAGGTAGGGAGCAACCAAAAGAGGATGAACTGCTCTCTGTCCCCACTGAGGGTTGCATGAAGAGTAAAGGGCTGTACAAACAGAGGTCTGAATGGGGAAGAGCTGAAGGACAGGGATGGACAGAGGGTGTGCAGAGGATGGACAACATGAATAGCTTTCATGGAAGCCTTTCAGAAGCCAGGTAGGGCTGGTTTAGGGCACCTTCCATCTGTTCACCATAGCCACAGCATTGGTAATCTCAAAAAGTCCTATGCATGCACGCTTTCACAGGAATATCACAGAATTAGAGAATGATTTGGGGTGGGAAGGAACCTCTGGAGATCATCTAGTTCAACCCCGTGCCAGAGCAGGTCCAACCAGAGCAGGTTCCACAAGAACATGTGCAGGTGGATTTTGAATGTCTCCAGAGATGGAGACTCCACCACCTCTCTGGGCAGCCTCTGCCAGGGCTTTGCCACCCTCACAGGAAAGAAGTTCCTCCTCAATTTCAACTCTCTCCAACAAAGCAAGATGTTTGTTTTTCGGTGTTGGGAGTTACAGAGCTTAACTTGAAAAAGATAATAAAAGCCAACAGCCTCTGTTTATCATACGACTAAAGAATTAAATGGAGGAGATCTGTAGGGATGTCTTCCCTCCATAGCTCTCAAAGTGCAATACTGTGTGTTGAGGATACCAGAGACAATACAGGAAAAACACATCTAATGAGATCATTCAATAAGCACAAGGCTGCTTCACTGATGAAAGCACTTTGCGTGGTTTTACCTTTTAATCCTAAATACATTGTAATTACCTTTACAAAACAAGCTGCAAAAGAAACTGCATCTTTTGGCCTTTCCAGTGCAAACCAGCACCTTCAAGAGAAAAAAAAAAGCAATCACCCCACTTGTTTCATTCTAACGAAGGGCAGGCATTGCTTGTGCCCCTGCCCCTCCGTGTGCCACCCAGTCCTGCCACAAATGGGAAAACGAGGATAGATCCCGTCTATTAGTTGTTACAAACAGAGTAAAGAAGGAGAAACGATGCCGATAACAAATACGAGTGATAAAATAAATCTGAACAAGCTGCTACACCTGGAGGGAAACAGTCGATTAAAACAGGGATAAAAATGGTTTTATTGATAAGAATGTGTATTAATAGGCACAGCAACTACAAAGGAGCCTGGAAAAGTGAGAAATGTATATCAATTGCAAATGGCTTTAATATATTTCCAAGGGTCTGGACTACCTAGAAATAACAATTGCTCTAAAAAAAAAAGAAGGATATGCCTCTCCTTTGTTTACACTCCAGAATTTTTATTTACTGACCCAATAATAAATGAAAGGTATGAAATTTCCCTTTTATTATGTGGAAGGCTTCTGAATATAAGAAGGAAAGCATGAGAAATCCTGTTACTAGGAATTTTCTATCATAAACTCTCCTCGAAAAAGCAACTTTTGGAGCTTCCTAGCACTGCTACCAGCATGCAAAGACCCTCCACGGCAGATGATGGTGGTCCCTACAACAAGAAACTGAGGTTGGAGCAATGCATGGCATTGCTGCTTGATAACATCAGACAAGATTTGTATCTCTCTGCACCACACAGAGAGATCCTCCCCAAGAAAGGTGGTGGGGCTGGGCAACAAGGCCATGTGCAGGGAGCAGAAGGGTAAAATCCATACCCTACCAAGCTGTTGACACAGAAGATGCACAGCCTATGTGTCCTGTGCTCATTGAAATCCTTCATCCACTGACACCACTGCCAAAACTATTATCATCCGCAGTGATTTAACTCAGAAGGTGTTTTCTTTGCTGGGAGGAGAAGAGCACAAGAGAATCTCACGCAACGTGGCCAACACAGCCTGATGGGAGCCACGCAAAGAAGGAGGCTCTCCAAAAAGGCATCACTGCCAGACTGCAACAAAGATCCTCCCAGCTTTCAGCTTTCACAGCATCTCAGTGACTGCTGTAGTGAGTCCAGCATCCTCTGGACCAGCTCAATTAGAAAAAACAACTGATTTACGTACCATCACAAACGAGGTCTAATTTCATTCCTGCTGCCGAGTGAGAGGAACGCACCTGCTGACACCATCTTTTTCTCCACAGGTGAAATGTTTTGCAAAACTTCCTATTAACAGCAGTGGACAACATGCTTGAATAGAGAAATAAAAATGAAAAATGCCCTGAGAGAGTGCAGAGAAAGTGGCCACCTTTCTCTAAATATGTATGTAGCCTTCAAAAACTCCATTTTATGAGACACTTGTAGTCACAGAGCAAGTTAGACAGGAAGACAGTGATTTATAGAGCAAAATAAATAATCATGTAAACAAATACATGATATAACACAGAAGTATTCAGGGACAAAATTAGTTGCATGCCTATGTCAATCCAAATAACAAACTTTCAATGCTTCACTTCACAATCACAGTTGAAATGCGGATTTCTTTCATTATGGGAATAATTCTCCTAAGTAACATGGGACAAAACCAAAAGGAAATATATTTACCCACTTTCTTCTTCAGTTAAACTGGCCAATATCAGAAAACCTAGCTGAATGGCCAGACTAATTACTCCAATTCACCTTTCCATGAGTGGGTGTGTTGTTGATTTTGTCACAAATTTGTTCTGGCAAAGGCACGCATTTGTGCCTGAACTTTGTGCAAAGCTTTTTACAGTCAAAATAGGAAGGCTGTTGGAGAGCATCCTGAAGTACTAAGAATGCAAGAGGGGATGCAAAGGGAGGTAAACTACTTAAAATGCCAAAGACAGGACAAAGCTGTTTGCTGACATTTGTGGTATTTTTTTCCCTCCTAACTCATATTTTTGGATGCTTTCCTAACTGAAGCATTCCTTCTCGTTCTGCTGTGATTATTTCTAGGGATTTCTCCGAGTGCCAAAGGGCCTAGTAAAGAGTGTCATGGATTTCCATCTAAACTTTTTGGTTGTAAATCACTGCCCTTTTATTCCTAATCCTTAACTAGTTCTTAATTATGAATCTGGTCACTCTTTTATCATATTACAACATAGTTTGGTTTTGTTGTGGTTGTTTTGTTTTTTTTTTTTTAATAGGACATGGCCTAATGCACAATTAGAAAGCCAGAACAAAGCCTCTGCTCTAGAAATTGCTGTATGTAGGAAATGTCCACTGTCCCTGCAGGGATTCACGTTCATTCTCAAAAGCCCATGTAAGTCTTTCCGAGGAACAAGGTCCTGTGTATCTGGCAGCTGCACAAGCTGACACACTAACAAACCTGGGTGCTTCTGGCTTCTCCTCCCTTTGTAATATCTCCAACAGGGTCCTTCTGCAAGAACAACACCATCAGGAGGAACTATTTGTCCAGTCAAGAGACTAACACTTACTTTGCCCAGGTGGGAGCAAACCATTGACCAGTTGGGCAGGACCCCACCATGCCCGATCTCCCAGTACCTCCCCTCCCCTCACTGCTACAGAATTAGGAAGAAAGCCCCAATGTCACTGTATCCTCCTAGAAATCCCAAACCCACTATCTCACAAATGAGAGCAGTGAGAGCTGTGGCAGGTTTATAGCACTTTCCTGCTGCCATGAAGGTGGGGGGAGCATCACTCTCACCCTGGAAGCTCCCCACCCTCACCCTGAAAAAGCCCTGTGCATGATTCAGGCAGCAGATGGACATCCCTGGGTGTCCCAGACCTTCAGAGATACCAAAAGGCCAACGAGCTTATTTAACAGCAGCTTCTCTGGTGCTGGCTCCATCCTATTTGCCAGGAATTTCCACAGCCTTTCCACCCACCTGCATTAGTCATAAAATTAATGGAAAAGGCACCATCCAATGATTTTATCCAATCCTCAAACCCTTGCTGGGAAGAAGCAGGGAGATGCTGGTCTCACTCAATGTACAAGAAGGAAGAGACATAAGTACAAACCCTTCCCAACTTTCAGATGGTTACATCAATACTGAAGAATTCCTGTCCATCTTGGTGGCATTTAGGCTCAGAGCACTCATGTGCTCTATGGCAGGGGACAATCTTGTCCTTACATCAGTATGAAACAAACCCAAACACCACCACGTTTCAACCCACTGTTTATGTGCACTGAAGGTTTTCAATGGAGCAGAGATGCTGTTTGCTTCATGCTGATCCTCCCTCTCCTGAGTTTCAAGGGGACAGCCTGGCTTCATGGAGCAAACCTGAACCAGCTGGAGGTACCAATGCACCAGAGTCAAAAAAAGCTACCATGATTACGAGAGAGCAAGTTTCTGTGAACAAAACCTGAAAGAAATACTGATGGATTAAAAAAGTGCCATTCTCCCAAGTTGATCAGTTTACTTGGATGCCACCTCCAGGAGAAGTAGAGCATTCAAAGACACCCTATTCTGATTCTCCAGATTTTAAGTGCAGATATACAACATTTACATCTGCTCTCTCTCCTCCTCTCATTCTCACTTCTTAAAAAAATAAAAAAGCTTTTTTGTTGAGAAGACTGTCTTTGGTCTTGCCCTCAGACACTGCTGTGAACTGCTCCGTGGTGTAAGACTATCTTCTACATGACCAATTGTCAAAAAGAAACCTCTATGAATAATTCATTTTTTTTCCAATAACATCCGTGTTTATGCTTCAGGTTCTGGGGTACTCGCTGTGATGCTGTCTTTTGGAATTTCTAACAAGAAAAAGATACATCTCAGGAGGTTCTCTCAGCAACTATAGTTTTAATATTAAATAAGTAAAAATTCAAATGATCTCATTCTCATTTACAATTTTCCATTTTGCCAGTCTTTGCATATTCATTACCTCTCCAGGTCACCAGACACACAGCGCCTTTGACCTTGCTAAATGTCAAAAAGCTCCTAGCATTTTGCTTTGCTGATCAAGCCATCAATTATTTCCATATATTTTTCCTCCCTTGCCTCATTCAGACAAATTACTTACAATGCCATAATTGCTCATGCACTATGCTGAAATTGTTCTGGATCCTCTTTCAACAAAGATTTTATAGAAGAGATTTTGACTGTCGCTTTACATAAAAGCACTAGGGAGTTTTCTGGAAAATTCCTAGTCAAAGAACTAAAGAGATGGGGACCCCACCTATGGGCTAAACACTAGGACCATAGGACAGCAGGAATGCAATCTGGACTACCTAAATGTATGTTCTCTATAGGGCAGGCGGAATCTTTAGGCTCAGGCAGGCATTGCTTATCTGTGCCACAAAGAGCATTCCTGGGAAAATCCTGGAACCCAAGGATGGGGAGTTCCTCCAACACAACACACAAGGATGGAGAAAGAACTTCAGAAAGCAAGCCAAAATATTAAAGCCAAATGGGAGCAACATATCTTTTGGTGTTAGAAAGTTGTTAGGGTCCTTTGTTAATTCCCACACCTCAAAAAGACATGAAAAGTGGCCCAGAAATACAAAAGTAACACAGCCCAGATCTAGTTCTCTTTAGCTTGCCCTCCCTCCCACCACAAACTGCCTAAATCAAAGCCAAATCCCATCTACAGAGAAGGAAGTAGTTCGGAAAGCAATAAACCAGTCTAGGAATGTATTGGATAATGCTTGTCCTGAATACTAATCAGCTTCTTCCACTCAAACCTTTAATCATAAGAAAAAAAAGAAGTATAACTGTGATGTAAATAATATGAATGTAAAATGTAAATACTGATTTCCTTTATTATTTCAACCTGCTTAAAAATAGATTTCAGTGCTTATTTAAAAATCATGACATTTTCCCCATTCCATTACTCTTCTCCCCGGCAGAGATTCTTTGACTACTCTCTTTTTAATACATTTTCATAGGCAAAATTGTATAAGCAGAATTGAAAATCTAGAAGGTTTCACTCCCTGGGAGTTTCACTCGCCCTCCTCATCCCCACACACCAAACAATACCATTACCTCGCCTGGCTCTGCCCTGCAATAGGAACGAAGAACTTGAAGAGCAAAAATGTCCCCAAGAAATGAGCTGTCATCATGTTCCTGGGAATTACAAGGTGCTTTTCTCTGGAACTGAATCTCACTTCGACCACCCTTGTCCCTGTCCCCCTTACCATCCATCCATCCCCACTCCCAGCTTCAAATAAGCTCCATCCATGGAGTCAAGAGTCTGTAGTTCTCCCAACAAATTACTGCAGGGACTAGCCACTCTACCTGTTCAAAAGTTTCTCACAACTATTATCCTAAATCTCCATAAGTTTTAAGCTCATTAATTCTAGTTCTGTTTTGGTTGGAGAACACTTCAACCTGTTCTTTTGCAACAACCTTTTATTTCATTATTGATACATAATATTTACATATAAATATTTCATCGGGCACATATTTAGACAGTCACAGAATCGATATGGCAATTTTTCTGTGCTGCCAAATTGCCGGTCTAAAGCATAAAAGATTATTTTTCTCCCACCCTCAGCTGCAAATAACATCTGTACCTCCAAAGTAGACCCAGTTCTGAATTCTCTCCTGCCGACGTAAAACCCAAACAACCAATTTATGCCCCACCGATACACACCAGATTTGCAATGATGCACCTGAGATCCTAATTTCGCCTTGTGTCTCCAACTAATTAGGTTTGTTCCATTTCAAATATAATCCCTGAAGAATGTTCCCCTTCAGGGTGATTTCATTAGTTGTTTAGAATTTATTACTGAGTAGGGCTGACACACATAAACTGGAACTCAGGCTGAAAGGAAAATTCAGGGTATCACAATGTGGCCAGCTGCTCTGCCAACCAGGCTACCATGAAATATCTCTGATGTTTTAAGAGGCTTTACAAGTACTTGGAGACCAATGCATTTGGAAAACAGTTTATATTATAAACAATATTTTATGTAGCACCAAAGTAAAACTAGAGCGTGTAAAACACCAAGCCCAACAGGCAGCGATGTCCACTGTGACAAATGGTTCTGTCCTTCCTGCTATCATCGCTTGATAAGGTACACGATGTGAACAGTTGATTATATTGTACCTGATGGCATTTTTATTTCCCGAGCATTCTCTTCCTGCAGTAAAAGTGGCGCATTTAAATTATTACTGGATTGCATCCTGTCTGCCAACAGCAGGCATGCATTTATTTATTTATTTTAACTTTTATTTATCAAAGTTTTCCCACAAGAAAATGGCTCTGAGCTTTGTCCCTACAGATAATTCTCACTTTTTGCTTGCGTTTCTAGGTACCCTTTTCCTCAAACTGAACCAGGAGAAGCCACCTTCAGGAGCACGTGTCTAGTACTTCACAGAACAGGTTCTGCTGATCATAGAATCATAGAATGGTTAGAGGTGGAAGGGATCTCAAAGATCACCAACCTCTTGCCATGGGCAGAGACACCTCCCACCAGACCAGGTTGCTCCAAGTCCCATCCAACCTGGTCTTCAATGGGGTCTCCAGAGACGGGGCATCCACCGCTTCTCTGGGCAATCTGGGCCAGTGTCTCACCACCAGCAGAGGATCACTAAAGTGATCAGAGGACTGGAGCACCTCTCCTATGAAGACAGGCTGAGAGAGTTGACCTTGTTCAGCCTGGAGAAAAGAAGGCTCCAGGGAAACCTTTTAATGTCCTTCCAGTACCTCAAGAGGGCCTACAGGAAAGCTGAGGTGGGATTCTTGATCAGGAGGGGAGCCATAGGATGAGAGGCAATGGTTTTAAACTGGAAGAGGGAAGATTTAGATTGGATATTAGGAAGAAATTCTTTCCTGTGAGTGTGGTGAGACATTAGTTCAGGTTTCCCAGAGAAGTTGTGGATGTAGATAATCTTTAAGGTCCCTTAAAACGCCAACCTTTCTATGATTCTATCTCCCTCAGCTCTTTGCCAAGCATCATGACTAGCTTCATGCTTTTATTCTTGGGGGGAAGGCAAAGAAAAATGAGAAATAAACACAAGCACTTTACAGGGGGAGGGTCTTTTACTCTCTCCTCTTCCCCCAGAGGTCTTCTCCAATCTCCCATGGGAGGTGGACACTACAGTAACACCAGTCACCATGTCCCACCCAAGGTATTCAGCTCTTCTTGCTGCCGGTGCTGTACTTCCGTGCTCTGAACTAATCTCTCCGAGAAAAGCCAGCAGGGCTCACAAAACTGCCAAACAATAAAGATCAAAGCCAGTAAAGCCCAGAGCCTGTGATGAGTGCCAACACACCTGAGAGAAAAGAGTGAAGGATAATAATAGCAATAAGCAAAGGTTTATTGATCAAATCAGATATTGCGTCTCTTTCATTACTACAGCATCCTCAGAATTTTGCCTCCAAAACCTCTAGGGTAGGAAGTGTTATCTCTATTTTACAGATGGGGAACTGGAACAAATTAAAAACGTCCCAGACACTTTCCTTAGGACAGACTCTGCTCCTTTCAGTGGATGCTTCGCTTTCCATAGCCATGCAGGGAGCACAGGTACCTAACATTCAAGGGATTAAAATTTTCAGTTCAATTCATCTCCAAGGCCTACTAATTAAACCTGAAAACAAGTATCTTTGCTGTAATTTGCCATTGAGTAATCAGTTCGGGACATGACTCAAAGTCCACTGAAAATCACACCGACAACGTCTTCTCCAACAGACTTGGGTTAAGAGAGACGAGTCTTCCTTTACTTTTGGTTTCCCGTGGTGTGTTTGTATTTTCCCATGAGAAGTTTTAGAGTTTGATGGCAAACATGAAAAAAGAAAAGCCTTAAACCACCAGTTGAGGCCATGCTGTGACAAAGCTCAGGAACCAGTCATTTTCCAAGACAGCTCCCAGTCTGGGATCCTGACATCACTGGGCATGGGACTAAAGGGATAGAAGTGGAAAGACAGGAGAGGAAGAGAAAAACTCTGTTAAAACTGGTCAGATAAACTTTCTCTTTGAATTTATCCTTAATTTTTCTTTAGTTTGAACCAAAGAATATGATCTAGAGCAATAGTTCCACTGAAAAAAATTGCCCTGTGGAACAAAATAGAATAATAAACCACTTTGGTGAGACAGAAAATCCTACTCCCAACAAACAGCACCTCTTCTGACACCCCAAAGAATGGGAATGTCCCCGGTCACCAACGTCCATGAACTTACATGCTCACACACCCACACCCCACATACATAGTGAAATCAATGAGTTATTACAGAAATAAAAGTGTTCCATTAAATACTTTTCCCTGTTTATAACTGACAGAAGAATCTAAAATAAATATTACAAAAATACTACAGCCAAGAACTGATTTTTATGACAATTGAATAAATGCTGTGCTAGTTACGGAAATGATGCCCAAGTCGATAGGAACACACACACTTTTCTCCCACCAGAAGAATAATCAAAGGATCGTGTAATTTCTGCTTTGTCCACCCGTCTCCAAATTGTCACTTGCCAGGATTTGAATAAAGTGAGCAGAACTCCAAACAAGAACAGATTAGAGGAAAATAGCCCATGAATACCTGCTATCCTCCTGCTTATTATAACCATTTTCAAGTTGTGTCTCTCATCTCTTTCAGAATATGTGAAAGAATCGCTGCATCTAACGCAGCACTAAAAATGCAGTAAAACAGAGCTTTTTTCCCACTAGTAAACCACTGTAAAATAATAGCATTGCATCCACCAGCCTTTGGAAGCCAGTGAGAGTCATCCCACTGGGTCCACCAGGGACTGGCTGAAGGCCTGAAGTGGTGCAGCTGGTGGGAAGTCACCATCCACAACCTGGGAAATGTTCCCCAAGACCCAGACTCAACTGTCCCTTCCTCTAACGTGAAATACAATTATCTCCCTGAAATAACAAGCATCTGCCTAAAAGCTTTGAAATGGAGACCAGGATAAACCATCGATGCAGAGCTCGATGGATAAACAGAAGAGTTTCTGTGTGAAAGACCTGAAATAAAGCTTTCCAGGGCAATATGTGGGACACATTTTTATAAAGACCTATGTCAAGTGTGCTTCTGAATACCTGTTCTTTCGGTATCCCCCAGTGAATTGAGCTTCTGAGGAAAGCAAGTAAAGCAGAAAATTGCTTTTATTACTTGAAAAATAACCAAAACAGAGCTCTTTCTGAGCCGATAACACTACAAGGATTGAGATGAGAAAGTCTGGGCACTGGGGATGGGACATCCAGCTTGGCCTGGGCATTACTTTGTGGGTTTGCAGGTTATAACTGCTGGAGCGGATTTACCTCCAGAGCCTTCCTTCTGAAGATCTTGTTTTATTGGGAACACCCTCCTCGCACATATTTGTACATCAACTGAATTACATGTAGAAGCCTCCAACATCCCCACCTCCATCCATCATCCCCACATCATTGCCACCAACCCAAATCAGGACATTATAATAACCCTGATGGGGTTTGCATGGACCCTGCGGAAAAGATGGATGGGATGGATGGAAAAGATGATGTACACTGATAAAAAGAGAATATAAGCTAAATGGCTGAGCTAGGGGCCAGAAAATAAAATATTTTCTAGTTCTCACATCAGATCAATGTCAGAAAAAGGGAAAGAAGCCACTTTGCCCCCTCCTTATTCACAAGGACCATCGCTCCACTGTTCGTATAGTGGTTCTTGCTCACAGAATCACAGGGCATTCTATGAATCAGCTCTTACTGAGTTTATTATCCAAGTTTCCTCTCTGCTGTTGAAGGTCACCAAGGCCCGCAACACCACAACTGGCCAATCTTCAGTCCAAACCATTAAAAAATTTTGTACATTATCACCTTTTTCACCCATCACTGCTGTTCTCTGAGGAACGAATCTTAGTCAAAGATTTCTATGACCCGTTCTCCTGTGCAGTCCCAACCCAGTGTCTCAAGAGCAACAGCCTGGGGAGCATCACAACAAGTTTTCCCAACCCGTTTCCTTTAATTTACAACTGTATACTGAGAAATCCTTTCTTGTGTTTTTAATGTTTGCAATGGATACCAAAAGCACATCCCAGCAAAGTTGTGGCTACCAAAACACACCTCATCCCTCCTCTGTGCATACACCTGATGATCTGCAGCAACTGAGGAGCCTTGCAATGGTTTTGTGCTGCTGGTCTCTGCATTTTCACCAGCACTGACCCCTCCTCTCCTGCACCATTCACACTCCAAGGGCCCGGGACATGGTACCTGGTACCACGAGCTCCATCAGCCCTGACAATGACCTGTGCTATGGTGGCATGTCCAGTTACAGAACGGAGTTGGGACACCATCCACGGATCCTACATTCTGACCCTTCCCTGTCTTTCATCTTCCACCTTTTCATGACATTTACCTTCTGTAAATCACCTTTTCTGCGCAGCTAAAATTAAGCACCTAAAATGATGAAGGCTCGCTATGGGAGGTCTGAAAGAGAAGCTGTGTGTCATCAGTAGTCCCAGTCATGACAACCACAACCACCATCATCAGAATAACCACGGTCTGAGTAATAATGACATCAGTGAAAATTCCTGTGTCAGCAAGGGCTTCCCGGTGCTACCACAGCTCTGAATCACAGCAGCTCATGCAGGCTGGTCCAGCCCATCCGTACAAGAGCCAGTCTTCCCTACTACAATCCACGTGCTTCAAAACTGCCATCAGTAGGAGACCAATGCCCCCATGATCCTTTAACAGGGAAAGACAGACCTCTCCAATGGAATGATGTAAGGTTCAAGCCATTTTCTGCAATCTCTAGAGATGGAGCCGAAGACACCTCTGCTCCTAATTTAGATACATGAGGTGGGATGAAGACAGTCCCTAATGCATATGAACCCACAACCAGGAGAAGCCCAAGAAAGAAGATTCCAGCTTCCCTGAAAGGATTAACTCTCAAGAGGCCCTTGGTGTCATTAATCCACGTGATTGGCAGCTGGGACAGCAGCACGCTTGGATAGAAAAGCTGTGCCAGCAACACCAGTAAATAGCTCTGATGAAAGCGCTGCAGATACCACAACATGTAATCAAGTGCATAAATAATTTGTTATACAACAGACCTTGGAAAAAACAAATCAGTTGATTATTAATAATAACTATGTATATCACAGCATCTTCTCCCTGGAGGCCCCAAAAGAGGCCAGTTTTCCAGAGAACAGAACGCTGCTAAAAAGCGGATCTGCCATAATATTTGGGCATCTGAAACCCGAATAAATGAGGGCTGCACAAGTCGCTTTATAAGAAAAGTGAAAATAAGTACCAACAATACAACAGACACATGAAAGTCATTTAGTGAACATCTTTATCAGACACCCAGCAACGAAGAACAGCTCATTATTTCCCATAAACCACATCAAACTGGACTTTTCATTTTCCAATAACAAACGCTGAGCGTTTCCAAAATAATTGATTTCTTGTTATGTTTTCCTTCCCATTACTGATGCCGACAGCTCACATTCAGAGTCAGAGCAGACTCCGCACATCTGCATACAGATCAGCTAAGATGGAACAGCTCTTTCTCTCTTTTCTTTTTCCTCCTTGTTTTACGCAGTATCAACAAATGAGATAAACTCCTATGTCATTGCTACTTCTCTATTTGCATTAAAATCATGGATTCAGGGAACTTCATAGCCAAACAACACAGCATCAAAAACGTATGATCATAACACTCTTGCTGCTGTGTATTTAGGGGAGAAATAACTTCTTTTGCTCAGCAAAACCAATTTATTTTTCTCAGCATGGGAAAAATATAAGGGCGTACTTACACTGTACAATGAGCTGTACCAAAGCTTCTCTGGGTTTCACATTAAACCCATTGTACTGGCTGGTCTGGCACCTGTAGGTTCCGGTCATCTCCCTGGAGACGTTCACTATCCTCAGGATCCCATCGTAGCTCTCCGTCTGCATGGCCCCGTCAGGCATCACCACCTCCTTGTCCGCCCGGGACCAGAGGATGATGGGCTTGGGCTTCCCTGTCACCTGGCACTGCAGCTCGATTGTGTCCCCTTCCCGGGTCACCAGGGGACTCTTTTCTTGAGGAACAGTCAAATTGGGTGGGACTTCAAAGGAGAAAAAGAGATGGTTCAACAATTAGCATTGCAGAGACTAGAAAGGTGCCTTTCTTGCTTGTACAGTCATACATATATATAAAGAATTAAATTATACACAGCACTGCACAGTGACTATGTAGAACCATAGAATGGTTAAAGTTGGAAGGGAACCTTAAAGAACATCTCGTTCCAGACCCCCTGCCCTGGGCAGGGACACCTCCCACCAGACCAGGTAGGTTGCTCCAAGCCCCCTCTAACCTGGCCTTGAACCCCTCCAGGGATTGGGCAGCAACAGCTTCTCTGGGCAACCTGGGCCAGGCTCCACCTTCACACCAAAGAATTTCTTCCTGGTATCTAATCTAAATCTCCCCTCTTTCAGTTTAAAACCATTCCCCCTTCTCTTATAGCTACACCGCAGAAGACTGTGCAATGCTTATATATTTATGAGACAAGGTGCTCAGCTGCTTGAAGTGGTTAATAGAAGATTTAACAGCCCCTTCTACAACACATATTTGCCTCCCTGTGCATCTCTGGCACGCCAATGATCCATACCAAGGCTTCTGCCGGTGCATTTGGACCACCAGTCACAGTCAGTACTTTATCACCACAAATTATGCCTTTCCTTTTTATGAATATGTAGCAACAAACCCTTTTTTTTTTCTTTTTTTATAACAGATCGGCTGCTGACTTTATCCAGCTCATAATGACTGCACGATGAGGAAGAATCGTGCCAATTCAGAAATCAGCTCGGAATTCAGGACTTGAAACCGAAACATAGTTGGTGTCTTTCTGTCATGGAAGATTTAGTAATAAGGTAGTTTTTCATAGAGTTTTGAGCTAACAGATATGGAAGGTATATGTGAACAACTGTTCCCAGCAGAACTCAGACATCCTCATGGAGCAGGAATACCCGGCAGTGCCGTAGGGTGAGCTGGTGATGGCCAAGGACCCATCCTTCCTCCTTTCCCATTTTCCAAGAACGAGATTTTCTAATTGCCCCCAGTGCCCGCCCTGAATTTTCAGCCACCGCTCTGAATCACCAGTCCTTGGCAGTGAGGAGAAGAGCCCGCTTGCCATGGAAAAGATGTGCAAGGTGCTTATCAGAACAGAAATGCCATGGCATCCCTAGCAAAGACATCAGTGTCTCTGTGATGGGCATCCAAGTGGGGCTCCACCGTTGGTCCATACTCTTGCTCCTCTCTGGGTGCAAGACAAACATCTCTGAAGCTGCCTGTGATCTCCAGATCACACATGGTGCCTTCCACACCCCAGACCCTTGCGCTTAGGGGGTGGGCAGGAGCCATGAAGACATGGAAAAGCCCAATTTAAACACTGCCCACCCTCTCTTTCCTTTTGCGCCTTCTGAAAACTCAGCTGCCCTTATGGGTCTTCTCTTCTGAATCAGGTAGAGAGATGCTTTGTGATTTAAAACGGTTCCTCCAAGGAGCGTTACCTCTCCACGCTCTCCTGCCCTCAACTACTTCGCTTGAAAGCCAGGATTGACAAAATACAGCCTGTACCATAACTCCTGTCCGCCAGAAAAAATAATCAAAGGCTATTTTCAGGTCCCCAGGGTCAGAAACAACAGACTTGTCCCAGTGAGAAACAGTCCCAGTTCTCCCCTGGGATCTACCCCGTGTCTATGGACCTGACAAGCCTGCTCAAAATCAGACTTTAAATCGGGGGCTTTCATAGGGAGCAAAATGCTGTTCTCAGCTGTTCTGAAGGCTTTCAACATTCCTTTAGAATCTGGTGGGATGCACAAAAGTGGAACTAACTTTTTCCACCGGAAAGTAAAGTTATTTCATACTTCAAAAAGCAGATAGTAAAAAAAAAAAGAGAAAAGAAAGAAGGTAAAGACTGATTAATACAACATTCCCAACATCAATAAAACATTCTTATTTTTCACATATGCCTATGTGTGCCACAGCAGGTCCTGAGCACAGGCCAGCACTCGGGAGACCTAGATGACTCTTGGGGTAGCCCAGAGCAGAACCACCCTCCGAAGATGCCCCAAAACCCCTGGTGAGGAAGGGCTGCAGGACACGAGACGGTCTACCCCAGCGAAGGGAGGGCAGTCCAAAGGCACAACAAAACTTGTGTCAGAGCTCAGAGATGAAACACAGACGGAAAAGGGAGATGAATGCAGAAGGGATGAGGCAAAAGGAGCAGATGAGTGATGCTTGGTTGCTCTCTGAGCTTTTCTGATTGCACTTCTCCACAAGCATGTGCCCTTCCCTCTCCCTCATTTCTCCTTCCCACACTTCTGCTGTGAAGTACATGGTATTTGTTTTGGACCTGTACCAGCTGGGTCCTTGTGGTGGGACTCCTCCACCTTCTCTCTTCAACGTGACCACATCAAACAGATACCAAACGGCCACTTCCTAAAGCAACACTCTGTGAAAGTACAGACTAAACTGGGGAAAAAAATACTGTTCCAAGAAGGAAAATGTAGTTTAAAGAGAAAGGTTTGAAAGCCCACTCTGCACTGCCTGCCTGCAGAAAGGAGCCTCCTTCCAAATGTTCCTTCCAGCTCACCTGGCTTGTGGCTTCTCAGTTTAGTTCAAATAATATTTATTTTGTCCCTTCTGCCCTGGGCAGGGGATCTCCTCCCTACTGTGAATGTGCTTTGACCAGGGCATTTCCCAGTTGGAACAGATGCTGCAGGCTCCCCCGTAGCTCTCCTCTCCCTCCCTGCTGCTCTGGCACCTCCAGCTGCCACGAGGAAGCACAACCTTCTCCTGTCTCAGGGATTCATTGACCATGAGAACTGTGAGGCCAAGACCATGGGGTCACAGCCCTCAAGCAAAATACCTGCTGTCAAGAGGGAAAAGGTCTGCTACCTACCGGGTACCAGCCTACAACACTATCTACAGCTCTGCTTGCAATGCCATGGTCCAGAGCAGGCCAGGACATGAGTTTTCCCTTTGGTGGTTGGTTGTGTAGACCTGTTTCTGGACATGTGCTGGCAGCCTCTTCCAGACTCTGTCCTTTCCAGACTACCATCAGAACAACAGGTCTGGACTATAAAATCACACTCTGTCTTAGCCTCAGAAATCACAGAATAGTTTGGGTTGGAAGGGACCTTAAAAACCATTGACTTCCAACCGCCTACCCTGGGCAGGGACACCTCTCACCAGACCAGGTGGCTCCAAGCCCCCTCCAACCTGGCCTTGAACCCCTCCAGGGATGGGGCAGCCACAGCTTCTCTGGGCAACCTGGGCCAGGCTCTCACCACCCTCACACCAAACAAGTTCTTCCCCACATCTCAGCTCCATCTCCCCTCTTTCAGGTTCTTTCAGGGAAGAGAAGGGAATTTAGAGTGTCCATGAGGTAGACCAAGAGAGGAAGGAGGGCAGAGATGTACGAGTGCAACTGGGAGCTCATGAAGACTTGCTTCCCATGAAGCCTGCTCTGGGGATGCAGGAACGTGCCAGCCTTGAGCTCCAGTGTGGGAGGCTGCTTGGCTGCAAGAAACAGTATCTCAGACCCAAAGGCAGGGGAAATTCAGATATTTGTACACTCAAAGCGAACTATGAATCATATAAGGAAGAAAGCAGGAAAAAATACACCCTGTTTCTCCTGGTCATGTGTAGCTTCTGGAGGCACTTGAGAGGAAGGAGAGTGAATGGCTCAGTACATGCATCTTTGGGAGGGAAAAAAAAAAAGGAAAAAAAAAAGGGAAAAAAACCCATGCATGCCAAAAAGGTCCTGTGCAACTGTGAGCAAGTAACTCACCCTCTCTCTAACTCGGTTTTCTTTCTAAAAAGCAGTGATAACAGCACTGCAAAACCTGCAGACTGCCAAGATAAGGCCCATAGACTGCGAGGTCTGCAGGCAGGCTGATAAGATAGGCTGTATCTGTACCCCAGATGGAAAGATACCTTAAAATACCCTGACTCATCATCTCCTGTGGTATTTTGCAACACAACCACTATCTGTCACACTGTAAGCTGCCCAATATATTATTATGCTTTACTGTATTTATTAATGCTCTTGTTACTGGAAACAGAGAAGGAAAGAGGAGGGATGAAGCCATCCATTAAAACAAATAATTTCATGGGCAATGCCATAAATAAGAAGCCTGGCTGCAGCTTCCAAGTGTCAGATCTGACTGACAGTACCCAAGACCATGGGCTCCCACAAAGTAAACCATCACAGCAGTGACAGCTATGGGTCCCCCTTAATTCAAGGGCTGATCCTCCACTGTCTCATTAGGAAGGACAGCACTGAGGGGTTTTGGTGGGGTTTCTCTTTTTATACCCATCTATTTATTTTCACAAACTTGCAGGTACTTAATTATCTCTGAGATGTCTATTCTGCTGTCAAGTTTGGCTTAAATTAGCTACAGGGTCAAAAAATATCGGGGGAGGGAGGAATTGTGACACACCACCTGACAGGCTCTGGCAGCCTCATCATGTATGACTTGTTTTCATAAGCAATAAACCTAAAACAAGTCATAAAAAAACCTCAAAACAATGCAATGCCCACAGATAAATTGGAAGGGGAAGGGAAGGGGGAAGGAAGGGGAATGGGAAGGGGAAAGTGCAATAGAAATTTTTTACACCGAGGGTGGTGAAACACTGTCCCAGGTTGCCCAGAGAGGTGGCAGATTCCCCACCCCTGGAGACATTCCAGGTCAGGTTGGACAGGGCTCTGAGCAACCTGGTCTAGTCAAAGATGCCCCTGCTCAGGGGCTGGATTAGGTTGCCTTTAAAGTTCCCTTCCAACCCAAACCATTCTATGACTTAGGTTGCAAGATCTTAAGATCATCAAGCCCAAATATTAACCTAACACTGCCAAGCCCACCACTAAACCATGTCCCTCAGCCTCATATCTGCATTTCTTTTAAATCCCTTCAGGGATGGCAACTCCATCACTCCCCTGGGCAGCCTGTTCCAATGTTTGACAACCCTTTCAGTGAAGAAATTGTTCCTAATATCTATTCCAAACCTCCCCTGGCCTTGAGGCCGTTTCCTCCTGTCCTAGTGCCTGTTCCTAGAAGCAAGCACACCTGAACAAGGGTGCACAGGCAAGGATGAACGAGCAAAGGTGGATGGACAAGCTAAAGCACACAAGCAAAGGTCCAAGAGCCAAGGTGCCAAGGTACTGCCAGCTGTGTCAGGGAGCTGCTTAGCTATGTTGGGGTATTTCCAGCTGTGCCAGTGTGCCACCAGCTGTGCCAGCCTCCTTCTCCCAGCAGGTGCTGCTGTGGCACAAGCAGAGTCTCGGAGGGGTTCAGCCAACGGCATGTCCCTTGCAGCACCAGCTTCAGCGCCTGCTGCAGATAAAGGTCAACTTTGCTCCTGCTTGTGCAGAATAATAAATTAGCTAAACCCTGCATTTGAAACAACAAGCATTGCCTTGTTCATGCAGCAAGTGGCTTAAAAAATGTAAGTTAATACTCCTAGCACTTAAATCTGCTTCCTAAAGTAGAGGGTTATCACTTGAAAAACGAAAGCGTCAGTAGCACTAAAGTAGCACCCACTTTAAAACCACATCTGATTATCCTTTGAAACTGGCAGAGGCACAGGCATAAGAGGGACACTGTTGATATATGTCCACTCCTGGCTCTTAAATAAAATAGTCTGAGACAACCTTTGCCTCCGAGAGTCGCTGACTCACCAGGAGGTCAGATGGCAGAAGGTGTCACTGTATTCTTGTCCTGAGGTTTTATTTATTTATTTATTTATTTTTGTATTAAACTGCTCTCTGGGCAGACGTGTCTGTCTGACACTGGGGGCTGGAAATCAAACCAGACCCTTCGGTTTGATCTCCTGTGGTAGTTCTACTGTAATTCCATAGGATCCTTGATCCAGCCCAGTGACTGTGTCTATAGGAGAATGGGACAGGATCAAAGTAGTTACTTCAAAGAAAAAGCCAAAATGTGTGAGCCAAATATTCTGGGTAGACACAGTCTAGTCATAGTCTGCTCTAGATCTTGGAAATCCTGATGGGTCAAGTTCCTGTTCCTGTTGTGAACCTCCAGACAGCTTGATTAATTGCCAAAGAGGCAACGGCAGAGGCAAGAATCTGCTTCCACAGAAATCATTCAAAGGGGCAGAAGGTGATCAGCGTGGGAAGGACAAGGAGGCCCAGGAGGTGGTGACCCCATGGTAGGCTTGGGAGGAGAGAGCATGACTCCTGAGCCCTTCACTGGAGATTACAGATGACACAGGGAAAGCAAGGGCTATAATCACTTCTGCATTTCCTTAAACAGGCAGAAAGGAAAGCTGTGGCCCTGAACAGTGATTCCCACTCTCACCAGTGATGGCAAGGCTGTGGGCCAGGAGGAGCTGTGGGCTACTGTGATCAGGCTGCTTAAAGTGGACCTATGATAATAACTAGTAATTATAGGATAAAGTGGAGTAAAGGAGCGTTTGAGCTGCGTATCAAGAAATAATCCATAATGTAGATTACTTGGAGATAATCTCCCAAAAGAAGTGTTGGGAGTCACATTGTTCAAGTCATTTAAAGTCAGCCTGGGTAAGGAATATTGAAGAATTTGCACAGTACTGGCTGGGAGACAGAGGTGAAATTATTTGCGTATCCTTCTCCTCCAATATTTATGAATTTGAAGGTCTGAATCTCTAGTATTAATCACCCTCTGTCAGAGACCTGTGTTTTGGTGCCTATTCATGATTCATATTTCTAATGCAATGGAGGGTTTTTTAAAGCCAGGGCAGACCAAGCTTTGGTACAGGAACCTGAGCTGGTGTACAAAAGGTACCTGAGCAAGACCATTTAGCCTTGGAAGGGCAGCAAGTGGGAATTATTTAGGTTCTCCAGACGTTTCTGTAAACAGAGACTAAAACTGCTCCACATACCCTTAATCTGTGGGGTTTTTTAGAAGAAATGTTGGGGAATACTGGGAAGAGCACAGGCTGAAAGGGTTTTCAGAGGTGAGAAAAGAGCCCTGAGGGAAACTGCTGATCCAGCCAAACTATTGGAAAAGCAGAGAATTTACTTTAACCTTTCCATGGCCTTTCCTCAGCATGAAAGAGGATCTATCTCGCTACTTGTGTGGAAGGCAAATTGAGCAACCTGTAAGGAAATCATGCCTTGATTTCACGTTGCTCTGGCTGCCTGTGTGCTGTCCTGCCCATACACAAAGCAGAGAAATCACAGCTTTCTCCTGGGCACAAGCCACTTCTAATTGCAAGAGAAAACATCAACATCAAGATTTCATGGTGGGGACTTGTGTAAGAGATCTCCTTAGACAGGAAAAATAATTCCACAGTCAGCTCTTGCACCTCAAAAATACTTTTAATACCTTAAAACACCACCTGACTGCAGTCAGGCTCTGAAGAGGCACATTTTAAACCTAGAACATACACAGCCAGCGGCGAATTAGCCAAATTAGCTTTCAGTGATCTCACAGGAGTCATACTGAGGAGCTACATGAGCCACATGCAAGGTGAGATGATGAGCCGACTCCAGGGCCCTCTAGAGAAGAATAAAAAGAGTCCACAATATGTGATGACTAAAGAGGGTGTCTGCTCCCAGAAAACCAGCTGGAGCCAATCCTCAGTGGGTGAACATGGCCAGGAGAAATGAGACTTCCCACAGGGAAGGGGAAGAGGCTGCAGAGCAGGAGATGGCCCGTTCTTGTCCCCCTCCCTGCAGCTGAGCAGCTCGGGCAGCCCTGGGAAGGGATGGCAGCTCCCAGGGATAATATTAAAAAGAAAAATCTCTGCACATTAAGTACTAAAATTGAACTATAAAAGAAAAGCTTTTGAACAAAAATCCGGCATTTATCTGTCCCTTCTGTTCACCTATTCCTTTCAAAGATAAACTCCAACAATAATGGCTCCCAAAAATAATCAATTTACTGCAATAATGAAACATCTGCCTGTTTTCTAGTATGTCTCAGGACTGCCTGTGAGTGATCACTCTGGACAGTGCTTAAGGTTTACAAATATCTTAATTGGACCCTTAATTATCTCAGAAAAAGCATTTTTTCATTATGCAAAGAGTCAGTACTGTGATTTTAATAAACATTTACAACAAAAATTAAGGTCTCTTTTATGTATCATCACAGGAGGAACGAAATGACCAGAGGACACAAATTTCATGAGCAGATCAAGGCCACGTGTCCTAACATATCAGCACCCTTGACATTTATTTAATTCATTATTTAACAGATAGCTGATTAGCTTAACAGGGAACCTCTCTTATCATCCTGCAGGGAGGATACACGGCCTCATAGATACTGGTTAATCAGGAATTTCTCTGCCTCTGGCAGCACTTATGTACAACTAAATCAAACTATCGATATGACTGGTCTCGAAAGTGGAACAGGAGACCTGGAGGCCACCAGTTCACTAAAGTCCATGTCCTCCTCTGGGGTGTGCCTACCCCAGAGTGGTGGTACACTCTCAGCACACACTTGGGTTCACCCGGAGATGAAGTATTTGGTTGACTTATTTCCCTTGTAGGACATCTAGTTGTGCCCACTCTGAGTGGGAGCAAAACAGCAGAAAGGGCTCTATAAGGAAAAGAAGGATCCCCACCACCTCCAGCCCAAGAGTATCAGCCATCTCCTCCCACCCAGCCCTTCTAGGAGCAGTTCAGGGCACTGCAGCCAGAGAAGAAAGGAAAATACACCCCACTCCCCCTGAAGTAACAAACTCCCTTCACTGCACAGTAGTACCTCCAGGGGGGAAAACATGAAGAGAAAGAGCCAGAAGTGACAGATGTTACGTGTCTTACTGCACCAATACTGATTTTAGGAGGATAAAGACAGTGAAAGAACCCACACTGAGCAGAGCAGGCCATACTTCACCTAAAGCCTTATTCTTCCTGCTTTGAATACAGTATTTAAGGCAGAGAAAAAGATTTCTTGGAAAGATTAACACGCTCTCCTGACCCACCTCTCTTTTGTGCTTACCATGAGCCTATTTTACTGGGGGAGGCTGTCGCTGTTTTAACATCTCCGGCCTTCAGATTCCCTGTGACATGCACACACACAAGAGAAACATCCTGTCTTTCGGTACCATTTGCCCAGGGTTGGTTTTATGGATGACAGGGCTTTTATAGCGCAAAAATTCAACATTTGAGGCTTCATTTTCCAACTATTCAGTGACCTACTTTATGGACATGCAGGGATGGAGGGGAGGCTGCTAGGGGATTACTTCAGGTCCATTTATATAAGATACTCAGGATGTAAATCTGTGCCCTTCCTGCTGAAAGTACAAAATGTCAAGGGAAAAAATATTGCTGCTAAACAAGTGCAATGCCAAATATGCCAAGAGGCTGGCACATCCCTTGCACTGCCACATGTCCCCTTCCAATCTGCTGAAGGGACAGAGGAGACCTAACCATCTCCCTCCTTCTTTATGGGATGACACAGCCCCTCCTGCCCCCCTTGGTGACTCTGGGAGGAACTTTGTGCACTTCAGAAGGAGAGAATTCTCCCCAAAAGCAGAGAACAGACACACAGCACAGTATTAATACATCCATGCAAGTCCTGGCATTTGGAAACATGTTTGTGCCTAGGCCTTATGTTCATAATTACCGCAGCAGTAATGAATCTTGATGAATCAGTAATGACCTTCAAGAGCACACTGAAACTATTTCAGCTTCCACTTAATCGGGTAATGAAGTCATACAAATGGGCAGAATTCCTTTTAAGATGTTAAATAAGGCTGATCCCACATGCTAGGTTTTCTTCCCCCGTTCTGATTTTCCTCAGCGTTATGGGACAGCAAATTAAAGAGCTGACATAATTTATCACTGCCTGCAGAAACTGTGACGAGCTTAGAGGTATGGCCGCCTAATGGATGTTCCCAATAATTCCCATCAATTTCCCAAACGATTCCCCAGCAAGCACAGATAATATAGTGGTTACTGCCTTCCAGATGGGCAACGCCTGGCTGCACCGACGTCACTGTCCACTTCGCCCTAGCAAGCAGGTAACAAAGTTTGCATGCTACTGCCATCCATCTTGCCAAATTCAGCCCTTACCCTATGATTAATCTTCTCAGTTCATTACCTGTTTGTAAGATGGGCATTAATAAGCTTAAAGAACTTGTTTCCTTTGGCCAAGAGACAGGCTGTTCCCATGTCCACGAATCTGCTGTTTAGTGCTTCTGTCCCTGCAGTCTTCATGGGATAATTGAGGCTGGAAGAGAGCTCAGGACAACTCTCTTTCAAGCCACACTCAAATCTTGGCCAGTTGCAAGATCAGACCAGGCTACTCAGGGCTTTAGTAGGTCTTCAAAACCTCCTGGGATGAAGATCCCACAACAATGCTGTTTCCCACTTGGACGTCCTCATGGGGAAAAAGTTGCTCCTTATATCCAATCTGAACTTCTCATTTTGACTCGTGCCCATTGTCTCTCACCTTCCCAGTAAATCCTGCTGCAGAGTAGCATCTCCTTCTTGTCTTCTTGGAAAGTGGGCTAAAATTTCATTTTTCCAGTCATTGTTGGATCTCCTTAGGTCACCACGTGTTTTCAAAGATAATAAAGTGGCCCTGAAGTGACACTGGTCCGTTCCCTTGGATTCCTTCTGTCCAATCCCATGTCCATTTAGCTTAAATGGCCTCTAACTCAATGCCGTGGCTTTACTTTCCAGGCTCCAAACTACAGACCAACCCTGTCTCATTTCCCTGTACATAATATTCTTCACCAAACCCTTTAAGCAGGCAAACCTTCCAGTCTTGTGTCAGAAGTGACATGGTACTCAAGCGGGATCCATGATACCAGTATCATACCAAAGATGGAGGGCAGGCTCATGTATTCATATCTCTCAATAAATGATCACAAAATTTCTAAGAGAGATCACTTAGGTGTGACATGTACTTGCAAAGTATTACCCATGTAAAATTTGGAGAACAGAACTGCGGGTATACTACTGCTTTGACATAAAAACATGCATTTAATCTTTGTGAAAAGGCAAAAAAAACCCAGATCCTTGAATGTGTTTGGTAAAAAAGGGGTCAGATTCTGTCTATTAAACATTTTTCTTCTGTGCTAGAAATGTTCTTGAGTGTGTTCTTTGTTGTCCTACTTCTAAATGGCATGCACTGTGTGCCTTACTCCAGTGAGTAACAACCACCATCTGAGAAAAAGTGCAGCAATGCTTCTTATAAAAGCCAGGATGGACCATAGGTTTAATACTGACACTATTTGCCATAACATAACATAACATAACATAACATAACATAACATAACATAACAGTCCTGTCCCATCCTCTATAACATCAAATAGTTTCCTGAAAGCAGAAATGCTTTATTTTTATCCTTCTCTGTAGAAATCAACCTGCAACAACTCTTTTTTTCTGTTGTTGTTTTGGGTTGTAACTACATTTTGGCAGGAAAAAAAAATTCTGCCTTCAGAATGTTTTCTGTTTCATTTTATTAACCTGGACTACCTCAGATATTAAATTCAACTATTAGGGGGGAAAGTCTATGAAATCTATGGGTTACAAACCAGCTATTAGCAACGAGATAAAGAAAAGCAGGTAATTACTACTGTGTCACGTATTCCTACCCCACAGTACAAGGTATTTATTATCAGTCAAAGTAATAGCCAAGGCTCTGGCTCATCAGAGAGAGAGACGTTTCAATCACTGATCTGGAAAAACACGTAATAGATACCTTAAACCTTCTGTCGATTGGGAAGAGCATGAATCACCAACATGCAATGCGTAATCTTTAAGAAAAGATTGCTCTTTCCCCCATACTTGGCACTTGCTGTTCAATTAGAGTCACAGAATCTCAGGGACTGGAAGGGGCTTTGAAAGCTCATCCAGTCCAATCCCCTGCCAGAGTAGGAACACCCAGAGCAGGTCACACAGGAACGTGTCCAGGTGGGGTTTGAATGTCTCCAGAGAAGGAGACTCCACAACCTCTCTGGGCAGCCCCTTCCAGTGTTCCCTCACCCTCACTGGGAAGAAGCCTTTCCTCGTATTTCAGTGGAACCTCCTCTGTTCCACTGTGCTTGCACCCATTGCCCCTTCTCTTGTTACTGGCCATCAGCCTGGCTCCATCCTCCTGACATTCACCCTTTACATATTTATAAACTCGCTATTTTTTTCATGACTCTGGATGTCCCAAATAAAGGCCAAAGTTCTTCTATGAAAGGAATAACTTTTCTGAGAGCAGAAGAGGACACGCCTGGGGTAAATCAGACACATGTGTGTTCTCGGGAAAGAGCACATGCTACATGTTCAGCTTTCTGTCCTTTAATCAAAGCAACTCAACCCCTGATCTAGGGTCTGCTTGGTCTTCTCATGGTGAGAAGTGCTTTATATATTCCCTGAGTAAAGGAACACAATAGCTTGGCAATATTGAAGTAAAACTATAGCAAAGTCGGCCTCCTCACCTGTACTACTGGAGATGTTGACATCGATGCTGATGTCTGATATTCCACCTCCCTTCAGAGATGCCACACACGTATATGTCCCAAAGTCAGTGAATTTCAAGTCAATAATGTCCAGGTTTGTGGTGCCAGGTGAAACGTCGGGGTCAGTCTGTGTGATGACCATCCTTTCAGAGCTTCTCAAAGGACGTCCGTTTTTAAACCAGCTGAAGGTAAGCTCTTCTGAGGGGATGGCTTCCACCTGGCACGAGATTTTCACCTCTCGCCCAATCTGGATGTTGTCATCTTTGTGATATGGGTCTGGGGTGATCCAAAAACGTCCTTTTTTTAAGGCTGAAAAAAACCCAAAACAACATTTACTATAATAAAGTACCATTTTTGCACATTCAGGCTTTGCAAAGACTTAGGTTCATACTTCACGTTATGCCTATGTATGATTTAAATAGGACCTGCAGTGGTGGGACAAGGGGTTTTAAACTAAAAGAGAGGAAATTTAGACTAGATGCAAAGAAGAAATGTTTTACAACGCGGGTGGTGAGACACTGGCCTAGGTTGTCCAGAGAGGTGGGAGATGCCCCATCCCTGGAAACTCTGAGCTATCTGACGTAGCTGAAGATGTCCCTGCCCATGGTAGACGGGGTGAATTAGCTGGACTTTAAAGGTCCCTCCCAACCCAAACCATTCTATGATGCTCATGAAGCCACTGAAGCTTCCAATGTTCACACATTTAGCACGGGGTTAATTTTTTGTAGAATTTAATCTTAATCGAATATCACCACAGATACATTATACATTGCTACAGTGCTTATGAAAAATAGGAAGTCACAGCACCTAAATTAGGCTGAGCTGCCGATAACTGAAGAGTAACCAAAATAATTCACAAACCTTCCGAGTTTGTTATCTCTCTTTGGAAGTATTTACAAGCCTTTCCTCACCCCCATGCTATCAGAGCGCTGAGAGAAGGGAAAAATAGAGATATCAACCTAAACATTGCTAATACAACCAGTGGTGTCATCTCCAATCTATCTGGAAACAAACACGGCCATGCAAAATAGCTTTGTGCCAGCTGGTTAAATGAGAAGAGGTAAGCACATGCTCGAGGCTACAGCCTGCCCTGGTTTAGACATCCTGCTCCTTCCCTGTAGCATCCTGGAAGGCTCTCTCCATCCCCACGGCTGCCTGGAGGCATGGTTCAGGAGAAACTGCTGCCAGCTCTAAAAGGTAAGGGGGCTGAGAGCACATCTTTAAGCCTTAGCAATGGTCAATGGATGCTCTTCTGAGATGTAAATGCACAGGAGAGCTTATCTTGAGCACCTTAGTGGCACTTCCCTGGCTCCTGTCTTGTCAGATAAGGAAAAGCCCTCCTGTAGGATGCCACCTGAGGCTGCACACACCACCAGGAGAAGAACACTATCACCTGGAGAGGCACGGTGGATCCCAAGGATCTCTATCTGCATCCAAGACTTTCCAAAGTCTGCAGAACATACTCAGTTAATTCTCTAACCCCCAGAGATAAGGCAGTCTCCGTGTTTCAGATGGGAACCCCAAGATTTGTGAGGCCATTTCAAAGGCACAGGAGAGCTCTACAGCCACGCCGGGGCTCAGCCACTCCAGAAAAAACTATTCCTCCCCTTCCTCCTGGTGAGACCACCACCTTTACCTCATCAATGTACTGCATAGGAACAAATTGATACTGCAACTCACTGATCTGATTTTTTCCTGTCACTCTTTAAATGAGCATAAAACTACCCAGAAACTGTCATCATTTACATCAATAAAGTGATTACTCTAAAGTAGTGTAGGTAAGATACTTATTTCAGGAAGAGTGCTTCAGAATCAGCCATTAAGTCTTTCCAATACACATATATTTTGATGTACTGAATATAAAATGCTACTTACACATTCCCAAGGCCCTTCTTCCCCTATGTATGTATGTATGAGTATGCACATATGGTTATATATATGCTGGCTCCAACTGGAGAGTCCCACAGTGAAAATACCAGTTAGAAAAGTTACAGGGAAATACCCAGGTTGAACTCAAACACTGGAAGAGCAAATATTTAAATCCACCATGATGACTTTTACTGAAAAGTACTGAAGAGCACATACAGTGACCCATATATGGAGTGTTTGAGACCCATTTGCAGCACTCTCTGCCCTCCTGTATTCCCACGCTTACAGCCAGTGAAGCATGATGCCGTTACAAGAGGCAAAGGCTACGAGCTGAAAATGTCCCTGAATCCCATACTTGGGGAAATATCTACTTTTCATTTGCTGCACAGAGAAAGAGTAACAACTACAGGTGGAAATAGATGGATGAGGCACCAAGCCACACCAAGAAAGCATGCTGCGTTGGCTCCTCGCATCTCAACGAGGGGAGAAAAATGCTAATTCAGCCTCAATTTTGTCCGTGCAGTAGCTCCTTGAATAAAGCAACTCTTTGGAACTTGCAAATGCCATGCTGAATTCACACTTTCACGACCCTGAGAGGAATTAACATTTAATTAAGAATCAGAGTTTTTTTTTTTTTCTCAGGGTAGGAAAAGCAGCATAAAATGCAGCTACTTGTGGACACCCCTTCAGACACACGGCGTGAGAAACTTCACCATTGCAGAAGACAGCCCTTTTAATCAGAAAATGAAATAATTGTTACATGTGCTGTGCTGACCAGGTATGGCCTGAAAGGGGTTTGGGCACATTCCGGAATCCAAGTGATTGCTGTGTTTCTAACAATTTATTATTATTTCATTTATTTAAGGAATTTCTTAGGCTTTTATCAAGATTCCACTTGCACCAAAATGCACCAGTCTTTACTGGGCATCTCGCACTCCCTCCGTAAAAGCTGCCAGTGGTTCCCCAGGCAGCAGAACGAACTCGGCTGAACTGCACGTTGTGTGATGAGGGTTGGAAACCTCCTCAGCAAGAAACTTTGAAGCAAGAGCTGAACTGTTTTGTTTGAAAATGGAAGAACAAACAACGCTTACCTACACAAAACTCAGCAAATATATTAAGCAAATAATTCTCAGACGGGGGAAAAAGAAAAAATAACTCATGATAGGCATGATGAGCAACGCTTTTCAACCAGAATTAGTTGCTAATAACCTCAATAAACTATTTTTATTTCTGAATTTTTCTCCTCTGCTCTGAGTGCTCATATTAATAATGATGAGATTTTTTTTCTTCATGATTATTATGAGGGTCTAATAGAAAAGTTACGTTAACTTTCGTCTGTCCTTTGCCATGGCTAGTGCTACAATACAGCCTGCAAGCCAAGGTAAGGGGTACAAGAGCCTCAGACCTTGGGCATTAAACCACTTCATGAGCCAGGAAGGGCTTCACTCTCTGGCTCATGGACTGAATGACGAAAACACCCAATATTTATAGCTGTTGCTGGCTGGTTTGTTTTTATGAGGGCTGAGTGCTGGGTACGAGAAATAACTGGGTTGAATCATCCACTGTCCTCACCTGCTGGTGCAAACTCCCAAGAAGTGTGTAGAGCACACACCAGAAGCTAAGTATTGCTCCATACATCCAAATATGAGGAGTTCAGATGCTGTGATTCTGTGCACTACATGGGAAAAGGCAACGGAGTTTCTAGAAATTCTGAAGTGAAGGAAAAATTCTGTTTGCTCTATTCCCTTTCCTCTTTTCTTCCCCCAAACCAAACCTCTTAACGTCTCCCAGGCCATGGGAACACACACACTATATTCATCAGTTACAGGCATGACACCTCCACATCAAACAATCCAACAACTGTGTAACTACAACCGATGGTTGAAAGTCAAGGTACTGTTTTTATAACCCCATTCTCCAAGACTCCACAAACCACACAGCTATCAGCATTTTCTTGATACCAACAAAATCAGCAGAAAATTTGACTGTAAAATGCAGTGCCATTTAAGAGTTAAGTCAGATCATTAAACAGCCTCACTTGGCACCAGAACACAGTGATCTCTACAATTAACCTGGGCATCTCAGAATTTCTAATGTGGCACCAAAGCACATGAAAATCACCATTCAATACCTGGAAGATGTCCCCAAGAAACCAACCAGAGGTGCTCAAAGATGCCTGATAGCTGCATATGGAGTTGGAGAGCAGGGGGACAGGATGGGGCCATGATGGGCAGACACACTTCTCCCTGACCTGGGACTATGACCAAAACTGTCCCAGATGGGACAGTGCTGAGGTGTTCAACATTTGGCCCCAAAGCAGCACAAAAACCAGAGTGTATTCTCATTGGAATTCCTGGTGGGTTTGCTACACCATTCCTTTTTAAGGATACAAAGCACCACAAGATGCAGTGCTTCCACCAGCCCTAAGTAGTAATAAATCTCCCATCTCCAAATCCTGGAAAGGGCAGTCACAGCTACAGTGCTACAGCATCTTAGGAGCTAGACCTCTTTGTAGGAAGGGAGAATTGAACCTGCATCTCTCACTCCAGACTGATGAGACTCCAAATCGCTTCACATACTGGAAACTCCCTAAGCTACCAGATCAAAAACTTTTCTGAGCAGGTGAGTTGCTCTCAGTTACACTGCGGTGGAGAAGAGGACCATGCAAGTCGGAGTTTAGTGCACTCTTGGCTGGCAGAGACAGGAGGGGCTGGGATGACTGCTCGGATCTTTGAAAGAAAAGTTATTACAGTGACAAAGGGCCCCATTAAGCTCATCTGACATCCAGAACTAACAGGGTTGCCCTTGACATGGGGTCAGTAGGCCTCTTCGGAGCAACCATGCCTTCAGCAGCCAGGAATACAAAGCTGTTTCTTGCAAGCAAGAAGGTATAGAGTCTTAGATATATATATCTGGTTTCCAAAAATACTTCAGATTTGACTGATTTACATTTTCTGTCATATGCTGACCTCCTTGGAACATCCACATCGAGCCTGGTGCAAAACCACCACATACTGGCAAAGTAATTTCTGTAGGTATTCTGAAAAGGGGTTTGCATTCATGGTCAAACCCCATAAAAGAGCTGTTTGGATTATCCTCACGTCCAGCTTCTTGGACCATAATTTCCAGGCATCCCCCTATATAATGTCAAGTATATCAAAACGTGCAACAGATTCAGACTCTGGGTTTTCACTCTATTATCAGTTATGTTTGATGCTGGAAGGTTTCCACAGGGTTAGACAGAACAAATAAGAGAGACACAAGGTTAACCAGCAAAGCGTGGGAGATGATGCTGCAGACATTCCACCCACAGCTGCTTCCCAGCAGAGATTTCAGGAGACAACCAACACGTGGGGCTAGGAAAGAGCAGCAAATGTGCAAATAAGTCTGTAACTGCACTTGGAAACTCAGGGAAGTGCCAGTCTTTCTTCAAAGGGGACCCAAACATCTATGATGTGACCAAATAAACAAGGATGAAACAATTTTTGTCCTCAAACTCTTCCACAAAACTGTCTTTGCCCTCCCTCATTAATTACATTTCAAAGTAGTAACGTGCATTTCAGCATCTCAACTAAGGTCTGTTTGCATTCATCAGGTTAAGCTGTAGCTTCCCACCCCTACCCTGATCAACCCAAACCACTCCTTTAATGCATCAAAATGTTCCTATCTTGTCAATGCACATTTCACTACATATGGACAGCATCAATTACCATAATTAAATACATCAACTGCTGCACTACTTGTAGGCTTTGACATAATAACTATTGGCCACTGGCTGCTTCCTACACTGACACAGGACACTGGGGAACACAGGGCTTTATGTTTGCTGATGTTTGTGTCTGTGCAGCCCGCGGCAACAGCAATATTAAGCAGCAGAACTCTGCAAATTACCAATTTTAACCTTGACTGAGCAGTTGGATGCCACATGAGCTCCAGCCTCCGTGCTCTCACCAGAAGCGGCCTCAACAAATTGTCTCGCTTCACATTTTGTTGAGGCTCGTGAATGTGATTGTGTTTTAACCTCTTCCCAGTGAACAAGATGAGAATCTCACCTGAAATTCTGCCACAAAGATGTAAAGAACTGCGTGTGTCCTGGAGCAACACAAGTACAGTTGGGAGGTTTGGTGAGCTCAGCATCCAGCATGATGCTTGTTTCTCAGCACCCAGCACCAGCATTTTACCAAGTTAAGTACCAATACCTTCACCTCCAGATCCAGCTCCCTTCCAGGTTCCTCCAAACCCAGCAAGGGGTTCTGTCTTCCATCCACATCCCCTGGATCAGGCAAGGCAGCAATCCCTTCCTAGTGCTCGGATGCTACTGACCCCTTGACGTTTCCTTCTCACGTGCCTGAAAAATAGCTCAAGCTAATTGGAAAGACTCTTGACTTTATTTTTAAGGACAACGGCCTGCAGAGAAACACCAAGGAAAAGACCAAAGATCTGAAGTTCACCACGGTGAATGATGGTCTTTCATGACTTCTATGTGCTTTGCATTAAGCCCTTTGCCCTGACTTCTGTTTCACATCAAAGGAAAAATGCAGGAGAACAGCTTGCTTGGGAAGTGAGCTGCAAACACCACCTTTTTCTCTAGAAACTCTAGGCTATGAATCCAGACCCAGGCTGGTTGCTTTAAAAGCAACTCTCCACGTTAACTGCTGCGATCTTTGCACTAAAAGATGATTACTGGGATGATTCATGGGTCCTTGAGAGAAAGATATAAGGCAGGCAGCGGGTAAAGAAAGTCTACTCTTATCACCAGCTCTTGCTTCAATCGCACCAGGTCCCTCATCTCCTTAGAGCCTTATGGATGGTTAAAGCAATCCTGCCTTCACACAACCACAATTCTGAAGATTCACAGCCTCACAACAAAGATTTTAGATAGTCCCTAAAAGACTTGTAAAGTGCATTCGTAAACATAAACCTCTTTCCTAATCTGTCAAGACATCTGCAGAAGCCAGCTCCTCGCACTGCGGGCCGTTGCTCGTACTTGCGGTCTCTGCTGGTTCCCAGGTTTCCCAGGAAAATAAGATCTTGATTTCCTTCCCCTCAAGGTGCAATTCACTGATTTTTGCTGGCAGCTGTGGAGGTGTCAGACACAGCTCACCTGTGCCTGTCCAGGCTTAAGGCTCCAGCTTTGTAATACAAATTGCAGCAATAAATGAATACAGCAGTAGGTTAAGTACACAAGTTCAGCATAGAGAATGGATGTATTTAATATATGTGTTTTAAGCATGTGGATCCGGTTTGGTGGAAGCTATGACTAACACGTGGTCTTTATTAAATCATAAATTCAAATAAAATTAAATTCAAGGCCAGGCTGGACAGGGCTTTGAGCAACCTGGTCTGGTGGGAGGTGTCCCCGTCCAGGGCAGGGGGTTGGAATGAGATGATCTTCAATGTCCCTTCCAACTCTAACCAGTCTATGATTCTATGATAAATATCCCATCACTGAGAAATAAGAAAAAAATAAAACTACTTGGTTCACTGTGGTTAAAGGCACACAAAAATGAACAGTAGTACATCAAGTGATGTTTTACTGCAGGAATTCTGAATTATTTATGTTCCCCTGAAACAATCTGTTCCAAACCTGAAACAGCAAAGAAACCGCACATTTCAACTTCTGTCACTACTCTGATGCATCATTTCTGTGACCTGAGCTTTGCTGTATTACAGCGATACATGCAAAGTAATCACAAACTTGGACTAATAGGCAGATTTTCTCTTTTAAGTGAAAAAAAAGATCCGTGTTTAAGTTGAGAAATCACGGGCCACCAGCTGAGCTTCCTAAGAGATAGGGAATATCCTACCATGTTCCCTTGCAACACAGACAAACGACAAAACGAGTAGTAATACCTCTCAGTGCTTTCTTAGACACTTCTTTGTCCATACCATCATCCAACATCTTCACAACTGGGCTGGGTTTCAGATTTGTTTGGCTGAACTATCAAATGAATTAACGTATGAAACAAAGGAATCCGGTCCACACACCTTGGAAATCACAGTGCAGTCCACATTGTCTGGCTTATTTACTTTTATATGAAAATCCAGCATAAAAGGGTTCCTGTACCAAATAAAAAGTCATTCCCATGGAAGAAAGACTCGTGTCTTCTCTGATGTTTCCTTCTTCATTAACATGTCTATCGAATCAATAGAAACAAAGAAAAGTTCCTATCATGAACTCCAAAGAAACACAAAGTCTTTATTTTGGCTGTGGGCAACAAAGCTGTCTTGTCTTCAGCATTCCACAGGATATTGCCTTATAATATATTATCAAACAGCTAAACTGAGTAGAGACAATTTAACAACTGTCCAAGCATCTTTCTCACTGGTGAATATCCGTTAAACTTCATTGGGTTACATTAAAATGCGTTTTGATGTTGTGTATAAGGAACACTGAAAACTCAAATTTGCTTTTGCCAACTAACACAGTGGTTGAAAAGGAAATAACAAAATCATTCAGTGTTATAGTCTTCCAGCCTAATTCTAAAACTGAAAAGCAAAACCACACTCCACGTAACAAAGTTTGCAGATAGGAACTCTACACGACGAATGTTTCTCTCGATTGTGACATCTGTTCAGTCTGTACATCAACTCTGGACACAGAGGAACCTACTCTGTAGTGTCCTCTAGATAATCATTGCTCTTCCTTTCTGGTGAATGACCATCATACTCAGCACTGTCCTGGACATGCAACCACGTATGGAAAATTCCAGTAACAAACAGGAGACTGCATTTATGCGCTGGATGTTTTTTAAAGCCACGCAATTCTGCTGTGAACAGCACGGCCACACCGACACCCAACGCAGGGTAATGTCCCAGCTTAACCTCAGGTCCAGATGTACCTAAGATCCAACCAGGACACATGCTCCATGCCATAATTTCCTAATGGGATACAGCTGTTGAAATGGTAAGTTTGTTGGATAAAACCTCTGTGTCCAGCGAGGGCGTTAAGAAACCAATTTACCAAACAATAAGGAAATACAATTAACAGACTTTTGGGGAAAATATAAACAGATGGGGAAAAAAGTTATGTCTAAATTCAGTGTTACTTAACGAAGATGCATTTAAGAAAGGCTACAATATATGGCTAAAGGCTCATACATTTGTTGGCAACAAATTAAAATAACAGATAGAGACAAGTAAAGCTGCAGTTTCCAGTTCCACCTGCAGCTCCTCATTGTCCCTGTGCCCTGAGCACTTCTAATTAGTCCACTGCAAACTGAGCTGCTCAAGGAGCAGCCTTGGGTGCAAGAACTCTTCCTTCAGGATGTACCAAGGTTTTGGAAAGTCTTTCTCTTTCCTTCTTCTGCTGTGCACTTTTGATTTTATTTTGTGCTAGCAGTCACCTACCATAATCCCAGTGTTCTGAAGTTTTATTTTTAATCAAAGAGTGATTGTGAGGCAACAATACTCCTCCTTCCCTCCAGCTTTTGCTTTCTGACTCTGAATAATCCTGAACTGCAGATCATGAGAAGCCATCCTCTCCCTGGGGTGTTTAAACTGGGTCTCAAATAATAACTCATGGTAGATGTGGCCTGGCAGGATCTGCAAGACCCATCATACAGATCAAATCAGTGCACATTTCAGTCTCTTCCAGTGAGAACAGTCACTCTCACCGGTAATTCTTGTAACCAAACAATGGAATAAACCCTCTGGAAAACCAAAATTGTGGAAATCTGCCAACTGCCAATGTGCTTTGTCTTCCAGCCCATTCAAAAGACCTAGAAACTCCCAAAATGACCACCTTGTGTCTAAGCCACAGGCTTCAACTTTTTCTCTTGCAGAAATACCAAACTGGATTAAACGAATCACAGAATGATATGGGGTCAGAAGGGACCTCTGGAGATCATCCAGTCCATCCCCCTGCCAGAGCAGGGTCACCCACAGCAGGTCCCACAGGAATGTGTCCAGGTAGGTTTAGAATGCCTGCAGAGATGGAGACTCCACCACCTCTCTGGGCAGCCTCTGCCAGGGCTCTGCCACCTTGAAAGTAATAAAGTCATTCCTCAAAAAAGAAAGTGGTTGGGATAGTTCCCTCAACTTCTTTTGCATAGCACCAGCTCACAGCATTTTTTGGGACTTAAATACTCAAAGTCTTGCCACCTTGACTGCACAGCAGTTCCATCTATTTTGTACTCTGTTATTCGGATCTGTTCTTGGCTGATGGGGGACCACCAGCTCTGCCCAGGTCAGCATCATACTGCTGTTTTTATTTCTCCTCTAGCAGGGAAAGCTCTTTTACCTTATGGCTCATTGCTATCACCCTGCAGCCACTTGGTCCCCTGCCGAGACATGGCAGCTTTCTTATTCTGAAGGGAGGTTGGCACATTTTGCTCAGAATTAAAAAGCCAGTCTGAGATCAAATAAAATCACCTGTAAGCTCTGCACAAAGCTGGCTCCACCTGCATTAGCAGCAAATAACGCTATTTTGATGTTTTCACATGAAGAGAACTCTCTCCAGCACAAAATATGCCTGATGAACAAGCCGGCAGGGGGCACCTTGTTTGGGTCACAAGGAGGACACTAAAAAAATAGTGTAACTACATAAACACTCACAGAGCTTTTAGGGAAAATGCACCAACGTTGACCACTCTCAAAATTCAAATCACTTAAGTAGGGTATTTACAGAATCACAGAATGCTATGGGGTTGGGAGGGACATCTGGAGACCATCTAGTCCAAGCCCCCTGCCAAAGTTAAGTCCTCCTAGAGCAGGTTGGACAGGAATCTGTCCAGGCAGGTTTTGAATGTCTCCAGAGATAGAGACTCCATCACCTCTCTGGGCAGCCTCTGCCAGGGCTCTGACACCCTCAAAGTGAAGAAGTTCCACCTCATGTTTAGATGGAATTCCTTACATTCCCGTTTGTGCCCGTTTCCTCTAATCCTGCCCCTGGGCAGCACTGAAAAAAGCCTGGCCCCATCCTCCTGACACCCACCCTTGAAGTATTCATAGGGGTTGATCAGATTCCCCCTCACACTTCTCTGCTCCAGACTAAAAAGACCCAAGTCCCTCAGCCTTTCCTTCTTGACAGATGCTCCAGGCCTTCATCATCTCTATAGCCCTACAAAGACTACATTTAGGACTTTGCAAGATAATTGCGACAAAATTATGCTGCCTGAATGTTCCCCATAGTCACCTTTCTATCCAAAGACAGACTTGAAGTAAAGTCTTGCTAAAAAAAGACACATATTCTCAGCACTTTACCAACAGTTCATTTTGCTTCTGTCAACACAGTTTTTAGCTTAAAGTTTTTTCAAGCCTTAACTTTCAGTAGCTATCAGAACAATTAAGTTGTCAAGCAGCTTCTACTAGAGCATCTCCAAACTTTTTAATATCAAGTAATTATTTGGCACTTACAAGACCAGATGCATTCACATTTTCAATTTAAATGCAAATACTGCAGAGAGATTTCAGGTTTTGTCTCTATTTTTATAAATGCCTCTAATTTTTAAAAGAAAAAGATTTATTATTCTGGAGATGCCATGTGGCAGGTGTCTGATTTTTAGGTGTGCTCTAGTTAATTAGCTCCTATTTCTTTCATTGCTTGTCTTTTGAAGAAAGAGGAGGTGTATTCTTCTTTGTAATGAAGAAGATTTCAGTTTACAAGTTACTCAGTATATGATTCATTAAATAGATGGAGCCGAGATCAAAGTACGGGGAACACAGCATGGTTCCTCTTTTAACTTCTTTTAGAAGTAAATATTCAAGCATCATCATAAGCAAAGACGTACAGGTTTCACAGAAATATTCAGGTGAGAAGGGAGCTCAGTCTTCCAGACCGATTTCCTGCGTAAAGGAGCACCAGATGGTTGAGCACTCAAGACTAGGTTGTCCAGGGCTTGAAAACCTCCAGGGTTGGAGACTGAGCAACCTTCTGCCTGCAGATCCCTGCTTGGGAAAAGCAGGATTCACCCCATGGGGTCACACCACTATAAAGCTGATTTTGGGACAGAAACTTCAGTTTCCTGCCAGGGACCAACCCATCTGCTTGGGGGAAGGCTGCTTTCATCTCTGATCTTCAGCAGATGCAGATAATGATTCAGATGCAGCAAGGTGGGTACAGGAGGGTGAAATAACAAAAAAATAAGCGAAGGCTGATCAATAAGCAGGGGTGAGAAACCAGCAGCACTTCTTGAAACCCCAAGACAAAAGGTAAAATAATACCCAAAATTTCCTGTGCTACAAGATCCCACGCTGTTACATCTTGCCAAGGCAACCTACAGCCCACAGTCCTGGCCAGACCTGGGGAGGGGGGGAGAGTCAGGGCTGCCCCCTCCCACAGACTGCCCATCTCACTGGCAAATGGGAATTTCATGGGTTCTCCTCACCAGCCAGACAAGAATTGGGATATAAATTAAACAGTTCAGAGAAGCTGACACAATCCCCAGTGGGCTGTGCACTTGCCAAACAAATTATAAATCCTCTGAACATTACAGCTGGGTGTTTTCCAGGGCCAATGCCTTTAGAAAGTCTAATTCTTGTGCCAAGGCTGTCAAAAAAAAAAAAAAAAAAAAGCTTTGCTAAGTTTTCTTGGATGTCCAAAAGTAATATATCACAAATCTTCACTCTGCTCTGTGCCCACACAGGGCGAACAAAACTCAGCCCTTGCTTTTCTTCCAAAACCTGGAGCAAACCTCCAGTTTCTGAGGTTTCCACACTGGACCGTCCCCATCTCCCACTTCTTCTGTGGCTCCAGAGCTGTGTCCAACTGTGGGACCTCGATAGAGCCTGGATTCTGTCCAACATGGGAAGCATTTCCCTTCAACAGTTTGGGTTCTTTTCAGAGTTGCATGCCTCAAAAATTAATCATGACCCTATAAAGCTTTCCAAAACAATTTATCAGCCTGGGCAGGGACCTACCAATCTCATTCACAGTTGCCTGATGCCATACAAGTAAGTACCTTAAAACACGTTCTAAGGTCATCAAAGTATCTTGGTAACATCAGAACATCGTGCGCCATTCTTTCCTCCCCCCTTCCCTTCCTCTCCTTTCAGGATGAGACAAAACTTTGACAAACTCTTTTTTTTTAATTTTTCCTGCCAAAACGAAAATTTTGTTAAGACTACATCGGCCTCATCGTGTATGAAACGCCCAAGATATAAAAGAGTACTTAACTATGGCACCACACCTCTACCAAAAAATATAATTAAAAAAAAATCATGCATTTAGAGTTAATAATTGCATTAATAGTTAATAATTGCTGGCCAACCAGCAGCAAGGATAACTGTTTCCTTGCCATTGGTGAAGAAAGAACGTTGCTACCACACTACAAGGTTGCAGCCACACTACAAGGGCAAGAAGGAGAGAGATCAAATGAATGTTACCTCTTGAAATCCTTTCTTGATATATCTTTATAGGAACGTGGTGCCTGGCAGGCATCACAGGGTGTTTTGTGGAGGAGAAAACTTACTTAAAAATAAAAATTTCGGTACACAAAAATTCTGGGAAGCCCTAATGAAAGGGCAGAAGAATCAATAAACCATCTACATTTTTATATGGAACTGTTTTATGAACTCATCCATGATACACCCCGGCCTGGGAGAGAGCTCACATGCCTGAGCCTGCTATAGCAGATAATAAAAATAAATGGACTTATTAAACTCTGAAGCTCAACTTTTTTACACATTCATTCTCAGAGCTGTAAACTTTTAGGAGAGTGTGCTGGTAACTTATGGCTGGTAGCTACAGGCTGGATGCGCTGGAAGATCAGATTTTCCAAGCTAAAATCTTGTCTCATTGAAATCCCGTTCACAGGGCACAGCTCAAGGTGGATGAATTGGAATTGGCTGGATTTTTTTTTTTTTCACTTTTTTTTCTTTCATTAAACTGTATTGAAGCTTAAAAAGCTGGAAGAGGCACCTGGGAGATGCCTGCAGTGGTGCTGGCTCCTGTGGGCAAGCTGGCAGAGCTGTTGTGGGGAGAAGGACCAGCCTGGTACCCAGCCTTCAATTTACTGAGCTACTTCTCATCCTCATCCAGCACAGAGGTCCCTCCCAAAGCCCATTTGTAAATGATTTTGAAAGGTCCATTTAAACCCCACACTGGAAGAAGGTAGTTTGTCTTGCCCAACAGCAGAAGTAAGCAGGGTGGTGAGCTCTGTTAAAACAAAGAGCCAAGTAAACTGCTTAAGATTATGGTGAAAAGTAAGCACAATTGCATAATGCAAGAGGGAGGACAGGGAAGAGCCCCCTGCAGGGTGAAGGTGCCCAACTGCCTGAGCCAAAGCCCAGCCCTCCATCCCGGTGCAGCATTGCCAGAGCTTGTCTGATGCCATTCCACTGCAGAGCTGCTTTCAAGGGATGGCAAACCCACCACAGACAGGTTATGAGGGCAATAAGAGAGGATCCCAACATCAGAGCGGTCAGACATGGGAAGAGCTGGGAGGGTCTTGGAAGAAAGCTACCAAAATAGAAGGTGGTGTGGGCCATCTAACAAAACAAACAAACAAAAAAACCCCAAACAAACAAACAAACAAAACATTGAACAAGAGATGACATGAAATTAAAGTTTAGGATAAAGACAACTGGATTCAACGACCCAGGAGGGCCCTTCCAGTCCTACTACAGCATCACAGAATGGTCAGGATTGGAAGGGACCACTGGAGATCATCCAGTCCAACCTCCTGCCACAGCAGGTCCACCCAGAGCAGGTCACACAGGAATGTGTCCAGGTGGGTTTTTGAATGTCTCCAGAGAAGGGGACTCCACCACCTCTCTGGGCAGCTTATTTCAGGGCTCTGTTTTCCCTAACATTGAGATGAAATTTCCTATGTCCCAGTTTGTGCCCATTGTCCCTTGTTCTGACACCGGGCTCCACTGAGAAGTGTCTGGCCCCATCCTCTTGCCACCCGGCCTTTAGATATTTATCTTCTGGATTATGAATTTCAAAACCTTGTCACTTACTTGAAATCCTTCTTGCTTTCTGCTTCTCTTGTTTGCCTGCCCCACGGAAAGCACAACCATCAACAGATACTGAAAGCGGGCAGAGGGGCTGCTGGGTTTCCACGCCACCGCAGCATCCCAGGGAGCTAATGTCTGCCAGTGTCCTGCACCTGTGGCCATGCAGCACCTCACACAACAGAGCTCCACATGCCCACATGGTCCCTCATTAGGAAGTCAACAGCGGTCGTCAAGTCTGCGCAGTGTAGCGATGCCCGTTTTATCTGTATGGACATTTGCCAAGGCCTTCGGCTTTCTCCAGCCATGAAATAAGCACCAGCATAATCAGTGTGCTGTGAGACCTTCCCAGAATACAGAGAGAGGGAAAAGATGAAGAGGGGTGTGTGTGAGGGAGTAGGGGCATGTGTGGAAACAGTCTTTCTGCTATTTACAGAGAAAACTCAACATTTTAGACTTGGCATGCTGGAGCCAGCATCCCCAACTGGCATTCCCACTGTCACAGATGATGCCAGCTCAGGATCACGTGTGTCAGACTGACATTTAGGCTGGCATCCAACAGATGCCCAAGGGCCGGGGTGACCCACCCGGTGATGACTGTCACCGCTGCCGCCAAAACCCAATTTCCACCTTTTGGCTGAAACTCATGAGCCCTGTCTCTGTTCTGGCGCTCGGCGTCAGCCCTGTTGGGGTCCCTGCTCACATTTCAATTCACAGCATCTGAGGATCTCCAGGGGGGGGTGACAGCAGAGGTGCTGATGTGTAACCAGGCAGGCTTATTTTTATCTTTTACTTTATGCACCTGCTCTAAACCAATCAGGGAAATTCCTAAGAAAAAGCTTCAGGATAAATAGAGCCATTGCAGGAAAGCAGAAGAATAAGCAAGTGTGTGAGAATGGACAGCAGTAATACAGATTACAGGATTTTTAGTTATTTTTAAATATATTAAAAAAAAAAACCCAGCAATAAATTTTTCATATTTTACAAAATCTGTGTATTTTCTGTCTTTTGCCCACCTTCAACAGGACATGTACCTGTTGGAATGGGTCCAGCAGAGGGCCACCAAGGTGATCCGAGGGCTGGAGCATCTCTGCTATGAAGANGGGGGTGTGTGTGAGGGAGTAGGGGCATGTGTGGAAACAGTCTTTCTGCTATTTACAGAGAAAACTCAACATTTTAGACTTGGCATGCTGGAGCCAGCATCCCCAACTGGCATTCCCACTGTCACAGATGATGCCAGCTCAGGATCACGTGTGTCAGACTGACATTTAGGCTGGCATCCAACAGATGCCCAAGGGCCGGGGTGACCCACCCGGTGATGACTGTCACCGCTGCCGCCAAAACCCAATTTCCACCTTTTGGCTGAAACTCATGAGCCCTGTCTCTGTTCTGGCGCTCGGCGTCAGCCCTGTTGGGGTCCCTGCTCACATTTCAATTCACAGCATCTGAGGATCTCCAGGGGGGGGTGACAGCAGAGGTGCTGATGTGTAACCAGGCAGGCTTATTTTTATCTTTTACTTTATGCACCTGCTCTAAACCAATCAGGGAAATTCCTAAGAAAAAGCTTCAGGATAAATAGAGCCATTGCAGGAAAGCAGAAGAATAAGCAAGTGTGTGAGAATGGACAGCAGTAATACAGATTACAGGATTTTTAATTATTTTTAAATATATTAAAAAAAAAAACCCAGCAATAAATTTTTCATATTTTACAAAATCT
>VXBJ01006461.1:598126-616448 GCA_013400055.1 Nycticryphes semicollaris | reverse complement strand
GGAACTTGATGATCTTTAAGGTCCCTTCAAACCCAAACCATTCTGTGATTCTTTCTGGCAGTCACTACTACACATTTCACATAGAGTTTTTAAAGACTCTCCCCAGAGTGCTTTTTGTGCAGCAAAAGCTTTTGTGCTAAAGTTGAGCACAGGTTATTTAAAATTAATATTTTATATTTAAACTGACAAGGAATCCCGCCCCTCTGAAAAATTAACTCCAAACACTGTGTTCTGGCTTCACAGAAGGGAAAAGACACATGGAGTCAATTTGCACTAAGAAAAAGTGTTGCAGTTACAAGGAAGAGACGAAGTGACCTATTTAAAGAAGGTAATGGGAGACGCTGCTGCTGAGGTGACGAATCTGGATTGGTACATGCTGATACCCTTCTAAATCATAGACTCAAAGAATAGGGTGAACCCCTCCAGGGATGGGGCAGCCACAGCTTCTCTGGGCAACCTGGGCCAGGCTCTCACCACCCTCACACCAAAGAAGTTCTTCCCCAGATCTCAGCTCAATCTCCCCTCTTTCAGTGTCCAAACTTTCCTCATCATCCTGTGGCTCCTCTCCCTCATCCAGAGTCTCTCCCCATCTCTCCTGAGTCCCTTTAGGGACTGGAAGGGGCTTGAAGGTCTCCCCAGAGCCTTGTCTTCTCCAGGCTGAAACCCCCCCAACTCTCTCAGCCTGTCCTCACAGCAGAGGGGCTCCAGCCCTCCCAGCATCTCCCTGGACTCCTCTGGCCCCGCTCCAACAGCTCCATGTCATTTGATGTCACTTCATTGCTCTGTACTTTAAGACCTGTAAAACATTTCTCTGGCTCTACCAGTTTCCCAATCTGATGCAGAGGTGTCCTTCAAAGATGCTACCCAGCGTTTTCACTCTCCTAGGGATGGAGGTCCTTTATCACCAAAAGCCTTTAATTCTTTATTGACATACCAGTAGCTACAGAGAGATTTTATGTTCATTTTCCCCCTCACAGTGTCTTTGGAGTATTTGTTCTTCCCTGCTCTCATAATTCTGAGTACCCAGTTTGAGTCATGTTGAAAATGTATAATTTTCCAGGAGCCGTAGACATGTGATTATCTTGATTCCTGCCTCTTTTGACATATCCAATTGTCACCCCAAATCTGTATGGCATTGTGATGATCACACTTTTACACATTATCTTAAGGATTATAAATCCAATATTACCATTTCTCTAATGCCTTTTGCTTCCCTCTCTAAATACACATCGAAGAGAGAATTTTACAGGAGTAAAATAACCTCCAACAGCAAAGTCTACAAGATCCTTGGGCTAGAAGAGTTTCCTGGGACATGGGATAAGCTGGATGTTCAGCTTCTCATGCCAGCTGAAGGCAAGGAACTTAGCCTGGGGCCATATCACCGGTGAGGTCTCCAATTACCAAGCTCATGGCAATAACGTGAAGTCCTCTTTGCATGACCTAAGGGCTGCGAGGAAGCAACATTCTGCATTTGATTTTAACACAAGTGTATGTGCGTGTTTTTTTTCTTATTTTAATCAACAAATCATCCATAGGTAGACTGATTATTATTTACCTCCAGTTGAGACAACAGAGGTATATAGAGACAAATTCACGATGAAAGCAAATTAACAGAAATATATTGGGTGGGGAAAAGACTCGGAAAGAAGTGCAACAGATTTCCCCCACCCTGGCCTTTAAGACAAATGATTTCCATTGCATCAGAACAACATTTTCTTGCTCTACCACAGAGAAGTCAGAAAAAGAGAACATCATCCAAGCAAGCACGACAAAAAATACACATTTCATGGAAGGAGGTTGGTGGGAACTTTGCTTATTCATAGGGGGCGTGTTGGAGTTGGTACTTGAGAGAATGTCTTTTTTTTTTTTTTAACAGAAGGATACAAACATCAAGTTTTAATAGAATGAGAGGAGTCAAGATTCCCTTTAGAGCTTCTTCTGCTTTCTAATGGTTTTGTCTAGAAATACGTTATGGGAAGTGGTTCTAATCATCAGCCTGAGAGCAGGATATGAAGATGCCACTGATGAGAACACTCACCAATACTGGAATGTGAGCAGACTGGCAATCATTTAAAGAACTCATTAATCTAAAGAAAATACTTGGAAAGAAACTTTCATAACGAGAACTGGTGAGTAACCAGCTTCATGGAAATGAGAGCGCATTTCTCCTTTCTCTGGTTTGACCCAAGACACCTCAATGGACAACAATGTCTTTGATGGAATGAAATATTTTACAGTAACGTTGGGGACAGTTAAGCTGATAATGGCTTTTTTTTTAAAAAAAACCAACAAACCAAACCAAACAAACATAAACCACCTACATTTCACAGACTTTCTCACTCAGGACTCCACAGCTAAACCTCACGTGGTCACTGATTTGCCTGCAGTGAGCTCCTGCTCCAAGCAAAGGGAGGAAATTAAAGATATGGCATTATGTCTGTACCTCTCAAGGAATGGCACCGTGGGAGCAAAAAACAATTTAGCATCTCAGTAAAACTTTCATTAACATTATCCCACGGCTGAATGGAAAAGGCACCAACACCACAGCTCAGCAGAACAGAGACACTGGGAGTGGAGTTTACACCTCACAACTTGCTTAAGAAAGGGGTGTCTTTAGAAGATGTTGCTTTATCTGAAAGTGTTAATTTAACTGCTTCAGGAGGCAGCATATGAGAGAAGCTCTTCCCTCAAGCAGCCGTGTCCAATGCCTGTTCTTTTCCAAGGGATCCACTCTCATCACAGTAAACCCAGCTTGTTTTTCTTGGAAGGATTTACAATTACTTTTAAAATAAACAGGCCAAAAGAGAAGAAATAGAAATAAAAAGAAAAATCCAAAGACAGCTATGACTAAAGGGGTTCCTCACTGCAATGGCAGCTTTAATCTGTTTTTTTCTTTTAAGAATAAACATCTCCTTCCATGCCAAGGCTCACTGGAAGGGGACAAAAATCAAATAACAGCGGAAAACAGAGAGCATATTAAAAGTTTATGCATATTAGGAGGCTTCCAGATGCATCCTGGGCCCTAAAACATGAAGGCAATGCACTGAGACCCACTGTCCCACCACCCCTCCCAGCAGCACATGCCAACTGCAGAAACCAGTTATTTACCCCCTGCAGAAGCGGAGAACACACGTTACTGGTTATTTACACCCCGGAGAAGGAGAGAACACACATTGCACGGCACTTCCACAGGGACATGTTTTGTGCCATCTCTCAGGTGGTATGTATCCCTCCAAGCCATCTCATCATGTAACTCTGCCATTTCACTCTATTTATCCCCACTTTTTAATGGTCTCAGAATGGGGAGGGCAGGGAGCTGCCCTCAACACACCTCGGTGTGACGTTGGCGTTGCAATGCCTCAACCTACTCATCTGCTGCCTCTGCTGCTTAATGACCCGCGTAATTTCTGACAGTCAAAAAGGATAAATTACTTTTGCTACTCACTTCTTTACTTTTACTTGTCTATTTTTGAAGGATTTTCTCTGGTTTTGGATATTTTATTTTTTTTTTTAGCATTATTAAATGGGTGGTGGTCATATGACATCACTCCCAATGGGTTCCAAGTCAGGTATTTGCAGATGTGAACATTCAGCCACAAAGAGAGGAAAACACCCAGGAGAAAAAAACAGAAAAAATCAAGAGCTGCTGAAGGTGAAGTAGAAGAAGGTGAAGGAGAACCCATGGAATGAAGCACATACAATAATGGCACCGTCAGATAAATGCACAGTGAAATTCAGTGAATTTTAAAAGGGAATAAAGTTAATGTGAGCTCTGATGATGCTTTGCGACAATGTCACATTTCTTTCTAGGTGAGATTAGGGGATTATTGTCTAATCCTGGGTTTGGTAGTCCGCCTGACAGAAGATGTGAACTCCATTTACCAAATGCTTCTCCTGCAAAGGGGCAGGTGCTATTTCATGTAAAGGCTCTTTTCTCCTCAGCTGCTGCATGAAAGTCCTGATACGCGACAACAAAAAGGGATGAAATAAAAAGAAGCAACAAGCTACAGGCAAAACACTAAGAAATATATACACAAAGTAATCAAAACTCTGATATGAATTTGTCTCATATTTCACTCCTGAACTTGGCATTGCTTTTAGTAAAGATAAATCAACAAAGACTCGAATAATGATTTTTTTGTTTTTCCTAAAAGATGATTTTTTCACCTTTACAAGAAATAATAAGGGGAAAATCATAGCAGGCAGCAATGCATTGGGGCTGGAAGGGAGGGATGCTTCATTTATTGTATAGGCTGCTCCTCGTTCTGGTCCCTTCTCAGAATTAACAGGGCCACACAGCAGAGAGGAAAAAAAAGCAAAAAGCCACCTCAAATTTTTTAATGATATTTTGCTCAACGTCTCACGGCTCCTAGGGATCTCATAGGCACAGCCTTCTATAAATAAAAATGTGAGGGCATATTATCATTATGCTATGACTCACGAAATCTGTATCTGCAGGGAGCTGGGCACTATGGCTCTTCCTCTGGACTCTCCAGTGCTGTCTGCTGGGTCAATTAAAACATGATTTCTCTTCACACAGAGCCTTTCCCTTTGCTTATTCCGAGGGTGTGTTTCACTCGCCTCTCCCCTTCACCACCTCATCACCACCGTAAATCACAGCAAATTAACGTTGACACTACGTTCCTGAAACAAGGCTGCTTTTGCCTCTTGACAACCAAACCCCTAAGCTGAATGTCAAAAATTCAAACGGAAACACAATATTGCAAATAAATCTGCGGACATCTCTTAATGAACTCCTGCAGACCTAGGCTGATGCAATGCTCTCTCCCTGACCCCCAGGCCAGAAATAGCTTCTAATTCTTCGTCCTGCTGAAGAGTATGATATGTTGGGCAATAAGAAGCGAACAGGGGTTATGGCTCTCATAAAATATTCACACCACTGGCTCTTTATATGGCAGTTTCTCAAGGGTATGATTAATCACATGCTATTATTTAAAGTTCCTATAAGGGTGAGAGTTTATGTTTCACTACCATTCACAGATTAGATTACGGAAAATTAGTTTCAAATGAACTGTTTGGTTCAGGTAGATTAATGCAGCCTGATGGTGCCTATCAGCCAATCAAAGTCCTTCTTCAAACCAACTGGCCATGTCCCTGGGGTTAACCAAGAAGCGATAAACACCTGGGGAGAGTTTCTCTCTACCTGCCAGTAATTGTTCTGCAAGTGCTCTACTCTCATTTAAGACAGACATTTCTCCTGCTATTTAGTATAATTAAAACAGAGCTACTAAAATGAAGCTCCTACCCAGGGAGCAGTGATCTGATGGCAGCAGGTTCACAGCGGGCACAACAGCTTTAATTTCAATAACACCTTCAGCTGATGAGAAGGAAGGAAAGGGTGAGGGAGTTAATGACATCTTCTCCAGGTGCTCAGGACACACTCACTACCAGGACAGTGCATGCAGGGCATCAGCACAGGCAATGCCTGGAAGATGTGGTGGCCTTTGGCAGTCATTTGTCTCCAGTTTGGATGGCAGAGCTGCTAGACCTTCACAATACAAAGGGGCACCATGCCACCCTTGTTCCAGCTAAGGGGCTTGGGCCCAGCACAAGAGCCACAGGCTATTTGAAGCCACCACTAATTCATCTCATACATAAAATCAAAGAAATGCTGAGGCTGGAAGGGACCTTTCAGGTCATCTAATCCAACCATCAACCCAACAGTGACCAAACTACCACCAAACCGTATCTCTATGCAGTACATTTACCCATCTTTTAAATACCTCCAGGGATGGAGATTCCACCACTGCCCTGGGCAGCCTGTTCCAAGGCTTGATAACCCTTTCTGTAAAGAAATTTTTCCTGATATCCATCCTAAACCTCCCCTGGTGGACCTGTGGTCCAGACCCCTCATCAGCTCTGTTACCCTTCCTTGGACATGCTCCAGCACCTCAATGTCTTTCTTGTCATGAGGGGCCCAAAAGTAGACAGCACTGGAGGTGGGGCCTCACTTCCCTAGTCTTCCTCACCACACTTGTCCTGATACAGGCCATGATACTGTTGGTCGTCTTGGCCACCTGCACACGTTGCTGGCTCATATTCAGCCGGCTGTCAACCACCACCCCCAACTCCTTTTCTGACAGGCAGCTCTCCAGCCACTCTGCCCCAAGCCTGTAGCATTCATGGGGTTGTTGTGACCCATTAGAAAGAAACACCACAGTGACATAACACGACCCATTATTGGAAATGACCAGAAATACATTTGGGTACATGGGACACCACCATGTGAACATCACTGTCCTGTCCAGTTAGGATTCAATTAACCTTCCAAGATAAAGTTCAATAGTTTGTCAGCTTGACTTACCTCTTACGATGATGTTGGTGGACTTTTTTGCAGGGTTCCCAACATTGTTATTAGCGATGCAACTGTATGTGCCAGCATCTTCTGACGTGATGGCAGGTATGGTTAAAGTGCCGCCGTTCAGGACCGTCTTCTCGGGCAGGACACCGGCAGACCTCACCCACGTCAGGCTGGGGGCTGGCTCCCCTCCTGTCGTCACGCAGACTAAGGTGATCGCTTCTCCGGGGTTCACCACTATTGGGTCATCCACAAGAAGCTTAATTGAGGGGGATGCTGCAAAACACGGAAGGGAGAGAAAGGTGTAACGGGGCTACATATGGAGCACCCAAGCACACTCAAGCCAAATGAGATCTTCACACGACTACGTGCCCTTTGGGAGGGGTGGTCCCCATCCTAATGTCCCCCTCACCCTCACCGCCACGTTTCCTTCTCCATCATCATCTTTCATCTTGCTGTCAAACTGTGGCTGAGGACTTATGGATGGACAACCCCCTGGCTGTGCTTGGGGAGTAATGTGTAACGTACGGGACAGGTGCCAGCACGCTGGATTTTAAAACCCAGAAGAAAGGAATTAGTAACAATCTTATTTGGCATGGAAAGCATGTTGTTCTCTTCAAGCCAGATCCTACCCATTGAAAACCAGCCCTCTTAATCCCCACCCGCCTCCCTGCTGAACTCCTTAGCAGGCAACTGAGATTAATTTGTAGAGTTTGCATTGGGTCTGTTGGATCAGGAGTCGTCGTCTCCCTTGGGCCAACATCTCCTTGTGCCCAGAGGAACTAAAGGATCCAACACAGTTGCTTTTTTTCCCTAAACGGGCTGGGCAACCTGCAGATCACAGCACTAGAAAATAGCATGGCCACGGCTCCATCTCCTCACAGACATCATGGGAGAGGGGACAACTTGAGTCCCTATTAATCTCCATACAATATGACCAGCTGGAGGAGCTTTCTTTGGACAGGACCACCGAACTGGCCAAACTACATTACAGCACAGGCTAATGAAAAGATGCTGCTGCTCTCAGAAAGGAGAAGCAGGTGATTATACTTCATTCTCTCTTCTTTTTCCACAAAACGTTTGCATATGATATAAGAGGAGCAACAGACATGCTCGGTATGAAGGGAGAGGGCATTTTAGATGCTGGAATTTAAAATCATGATCTGAGCTGTGACATCCCCTTATCATTTGCCTTGAGGGATCCACCCTTACTGGGTTCAGATTTTTCTTGAAAGCAATGGCCTAAACCACAGAAGCGATGAGTCAATAAATAAATACATATTGCTAGTACAGAAACAGCAGCAATACTAAATAAACATAGGCATAAAGGTGAAGGATTGAAAATCTGGGCAAAGAATACCAGAAAATGTGACAATAAAAAATGAGAGGAAATAAAACTGTTACTTCCAAATATCACATCACCATCCTCAATATTACCGAGATATATTCTTGTGCTTTATATACAAATCTTATTTCAGTATTAAAGGAATACACACTAATCACTAAAGGCAAGTGCAGGAGTCAACTATAAAATAATAGTTTTCTTTAACTAGAGTTCACCCAAGAGGAATCAGCTTTCTCTGCATTCAGGAGCTGCAGGCCACAAATGGGAAGCAGTGCTTGATAACCCTTCTGGTGAAGAAATTTTTCCTAATATCCATCCTAAACCTCCCCTGGTGTAACTTGAGGCCGTTTACTCTTCTCCTATCCACATGACAGTAGGGACAGCAAGCCCCGGACTGGGCTGCTCAGGGTTGTTGCAGGATCTCTCTCTCCCCCAGATTTCCTGAGCAAACATCTGTTAGGCAAAAAGTTTAGGTCTAGTTTTCCCCTGTTTGAGCTGGGTGAATGGAGCTCACTATCATGTGAGATCTCACCCGATTCTGGTTTCAAATGACAGCAAGAGGAGCTGCCAAAAGGCGATTCCTCTTATCTACCTTGAGCTATCTTCTTGTAAGAATCTTCCCCTGTGGGATCTGTCTCTCTGCTGACTGCAGACAGAGCCCATGGATTAGTTTAATCTGGACAGGTAAGATGGAGATGGCAGGAGACGGGTGACATCGATCCTACCTTTCAGATGAGGATTTACAAATGCATCGGGAGCCTACGGAGGGGGGTGGGCAGGAAGTGCCGCTTTCAACAATGTACACGTGAAAACCTCACATCGATCCTGGTGTTTCGCAAATCCTCTTAAGAGTCTTGCACTTTCAAAAAACTGAAATTTTGGCCTAATCCTCTCTCTCAAATGGATTTCTTCTCTATTCTATTTATTTGTAAACTTTTGGGGCTACACATCACATACAGCATAAATCTCGACTGTGCAATTCATTGCCACAGTTTTGAGGGTTTTTTTTTTGGGTCCAGCACGATTAAAAAATGGAGTGGGCATTTATAAAGATGACAAGATGATCCAGAGCAATTATAATAGTTGATGATTATACCAAAATATTGTCGAAAGATTATTAAAACTCATGCTTCACGGCACAAAATAGTATCGTTTTCCAGACTGGGAGGGCAGACCATCACATGCCTGTCTGGTGCATGCTTTTTATGCACTCTTCTGAAACGTCTCCTGCTGGCTTTTGTTAAGGACAGACATGAGATCTGATCCCAAAAGTACAATCCATGTGTTTATATGTTGGAAGCTTCCATCTGTAGAACATCTAGGGTGACTGAACGCCGAACTAGGAGATCCACGATGCAGTCCCAGCAGCTCCAGCTGTGATATTGGTTTAGAGAGCAGGAAATCATGGAATTGAGTCAGAAGGAAGAAGAAATAAAGACTTCTCCAAAAGATCTGATTCTTAATAAAACGACACCAGTACATGCAATTGAGTATTCCTGGTACAAGTCCGAAAGGCACTGGTTTTGCCTTTATTATGTCTATTGCTTTGGGGATTCGGGCTTCAGTCTCCAAGATGCAAATGTTTTCCCCCAGTGGCATCCACACCAACTGTGGGAGCAGAAACCCAAGTGAGAGCCAACCTCTCTTCCACTTCTACAGCCCTGCCTGTTTTCCTGAAACAAACTGGAACCCGTACTGACATCCTGCCTGTTCCTATTTTTGAAAGGCAACTGAAGCTTTTTGAGGCTTGTGAAGCCCCTCACGTCCTTACAACCAAGCTTTCACATGGTCCCAACAGAGATCACTTGAGAAAACATATCTTGCGATGACAGTAAGCAAGCAATTCATGCCTCCAGTCTTGATTTTAAGTTTTACAAAATTTAATTTCACCAGGCACGGTGCTCTGCTGGTGGCCATGTTTACACAGGGCTCTTCTTACATGAAAGGCGCTTTAAAATCAAAGGGCTTCAAAGCCCCCAGAACTCAGCAGGTAGATGTGCAATCAAAGGAAAAGATGCCCAACTGCACCAGCCCAGAATTTTCCTCTCCTAAACAGCTGCCTCCACAGTTTCTGCTTAAAACTTGCAGAGATCCCACAAAATCCCATGGAAAGGCTTAATTTAGAGATATTTTCTACTGCTTTCTTTTTTCTTTTATTTTCTACTGCTGTATTCTTCTAATTTGGTTTAATCTTGTCTCTTGTCATTTATTTATTTCTGCTGTCTTCCTTCTTATTCAACTCCACTCTCTGAATTTTTAGAAACTAAATAGCCTGAATTTTTTTCAGTTTTTAGCCCCAGAGCTCCATCTGCTCACACCATAAAACCCTGGGTCATGGTTCGGGTCATGGAGACACTCTGACTCATACACACAGATACAGCACTGATATCCTCAATTTCATGCAGAGTTGAAAAGTGATGGGTTTTACAGTTTTAAGTAATGTTCAGTACTGATTTGGAAAGTTAAGCATCAGAGCCAACACAACTGCACAATATTAAAACTGATGGAGCCACGGGAGGTGCTCATGTATGAAATCTTATAAATTTATACAGAATTCCTATTGCAACAAAAATATCCCAGCCAAAAGAAGTCAATACCGAATGGAGGGTATTAGCACTCCCAAAGCCACTTCCAAAGGTTCACCCCAGCTGAGGTCTCTCTTAGATGACTCTCAGCCGTCAGGATTAACGAGACGAACTCTGAGTCACCCAGGTTTGGCAAAACCAAGCATCTCCCGGCCAGAACCTTCACCCCGGCACCGGCAGAGGCTCATCCAGGCAATCTGCCCAGCAGAAACTTTCTTTCAACTCTCCGACAGGAATAATGAAATCCATTCCCAAACAATAGCAAGCTTTGGTAAATATTTCCACGGGTGAGCGCATGGGACAAGCTTTCCAAACGTCGGATTTGGGCATCGTCCTGAGAACGGCTCAGTGTTTTCAAAAGAGCTCTGCGCCTTTACGGCCCTTTGGAAGCAGGGGTTTCTGAGCGCCAGGCCCACGTTTCGAAGCCCTGGTTGGTTTGCTGGGGGACAAAGGCAGCCGCAGTGCCCCGGCGAGCGCGTTCCCGCCAAGAACAAGGCACTACTCACGAGGAGGGAAACTGTTCGGGTCCCCATTCATGTTGCAGCTGCAGCCTTTTTAGAGAGGGACTTCCATTCAGAGGCTCTTGCGCGCGAGTATCGCCTCCGCATCCAGTGCATTCCATAGGAGCGCAGAGCCTGGCTGTGAGCTCAACAGCGCGTACCACAAAGTGCTATTGGAAGCACAGCGGGTCACACCACAGGGCCCTGGTCATCAAGTCACTACACAGAATTTAAATCAGCAGTTTTTTTACCTATTACTAACGTGTGCACGCAAGACAAGTTAAGCAGGGATGACGTACAGACAGAGATTAATTATAAAAGCACAGAATCACAGAATCATTCAGGTTGGGATCATCAAGTCCAACCATCAGCCCCACTCTACAAAGTCCTCCCCTACACCAGATCCCCCAACACCACATCTCAACCACTCTGAAACGTATTCAGGGATGGGGACTCAACTACCTCCCTGGGCAGCCCATTCCAGGGTCTGACCATGACAAAATAATATAAAATATAAAATAAAAGACGGCCTACATAGCATGCTTGACTTCTGAACTCATGCTGAAAAACATCAAGTTCATGGAACAACAGGAGTGTCACTACTGAAAGGAATTTCAGTTTTTGAAATTGGGTTGTGGGTTCCAAGTGGAAGTAGCATTAGAATCCCAGAATCATAGAAATTCTGTGATTGATTCTGTAATTATAAAATATGGCTACACCATTTACCAATATTCACAAAGTAATAAAGCACGCTGGTTTTGATCAATGACTGGGGCAAAAGTTTCTCAGACTCAGCACAAAGCTAGCAGTCATTAAGTCACCGTTAACACTCTTAAGACACATGCTTAACAAGCCCAGTTTACCAAGCCCCTTTGACAGGAACAACCTAGCTCTGCCTCCAGATGCTTCCAGATTAAACGGAGCTGCCAAGAGATCACTGGAAACGTCGTCTAATCAGTGATCCCATACAGATGCTCGCTGAGCTTGAAAGAAGCCGAGTCTCTCCTGCTGCCTGGGATGGGTGTCTGAGACAGATAACTCGCTGGGAGGAAAAAGATATCTGACATTGATGGAGCATACAGAAAAAAAATCTGACATCAGCGTGAGTGATAATTACAGTGAGACAAATATATGTGTTTAGACTGGGCATATGGAACCGAGAAAATGTCACAATTGGCTTTAGGGATTACTGGAAACGCAAAAGAAAACTAATACTTTAATAGCAATATCAAAGTAGAGGCAGAAAGTCATGTCCTTGACAACTCACTCATCTATGATGAATATAAATGTAAGTACATCATTTCCTCCAGTTTTATGATTTATTTCATATGCAGAAGTGAAGTAACAGAACATAATTGAATTATACTTCCATATATACTTGTGTCTGTGTGTGCGTCTGTTAAATTTACAGCCATGATTTCTTGCAGGAATATAATACATATACCACTAACTGCACACATTATGAAGAGTCCCTTTCAAGCCAGAGCAAATAGAGAGAATATTTGAGGTCCCCGCCGGGCTGGGAGCATCAATTCTCTAATCATTTACTCAGTAAAGTTCAAAAAAGAATAGATTATAATCCCCAGTTGAGGTCCAGATTTTGAATTACAAAGTGAAAATAAACTATTTATTGACCACACCACCACAGCATGTTGATATAGCAGGTCTTTTCTTTTTATTGATAGTCCTTAAAAAACCCAAACCAATGGCCCCATCCCCCCCAAAAAACCTAACCAAAGCAAAAAAAAAACAAACCTCCAAAACTGAGCTCCAAAGAAAATCACTCTCAGACACCATCCTCTCTGCTTTTCCCTCCCCTGCTGCTACTGAGGGAACCTTCTACCTGCTCTTTGACAGCTCTACTTGTTGGTCTCACAAAAGGGACAACTCTTGTTGGCAGAAAGTGCCAGCATGTACTGAAACAGCCAGGACAAGATATTCCAGTGGGACAAAGCAAACAGGCACCCACCTGCACCAGCAGGTCACCTGCTCTCTCGGGAGATGCAAACTTAGCTGCTGACTCTGGTGGGGAAGGGGCTAGGCTTCCCCAAGGAAGGTTCACCTTTTGTCCTGGCTATGAGCTCTCCAAAAAAGCCAAGGGAGAAAAATTGTGCAGAGCCACTTGAAGATGAGCTCTTTGCAGGCTTAGGAGCAGAATTCATCACAGATTCACAGGATGGTTGAGGTTGGAGGCACCTCTGGAGGGTTATCTGGTCCAACCCCCTCCCCAAGCAGGGTCCTCTACCGCAGGTTGCCCAGGGCCATGTCCAGATGTCTTCTGGCTATCTCTGAGGAAGGAGACAACCTGGGCCACCTGTGCTCAATCACCCTCACTGTAAAAACGTGTTTTTATAAAGTCTCTATCAAGCAGTGAGCAGTCCCGTAGAGCTTTTAACTTCAGTGGGGTCTCCTTCAGGTGCTGCATGCAATCCATGTGCAGAAGAGCAGCAAAATACTCCCCCTCTAATGACTTTCAGTTCTCAAAAACTTTGTGTTTAGACACACAGAACAGGTATGTTCACCATACATCTCAGCCCTGTCTTTTTGTGTTAATTGCTCTGTTTCTGATTTCATTTTCACTGCCCTTTCAAACTCCAGTGCTTCCAGGGCAGAGGAAATAAAGGCAAAGTTCTCAAATCTGAGTCCTTTCAGGCACGTGTCCTTGTTTTTGACTTACAACACAGAATTACTGAAGTAATATATTCCCAGACCAGATTTCAGCACTGTAAGTGCTTTAGGGTTTACCCTGAAACAAGGGGTGAAATCTCATCTTTGCAAAAGCACCTGGACCTGTTCTAGCACACAGGGGTAGCCCCCAACGGTCGCCAGAGTCACCCTCTAACGAGTCCACCAGAGACTCCTAAACCTCTGTACCTTAACACCTCAGACTGGGGTGTGTGTCCCCACACCTACCTAATTGGAGATTAAAAAAGAAAAAAAAAAGACCAACTACCTATTTTCCAGTTTCCTTTAAGCCTGCCACCAAAATAAAGGTGTTGAGAAGTTGAGTAAAGCACCAGATCATTTTGTCTGGCCATACTATGAAGAATGGGAAATTGGGAGCTTTCAGGGGAAGCAGGGAGGGGGGTTACACAGAAGAAATAAAGCAAAGAATGGGATTATGTTTAATAAGGCCCATTTTCAGCTGGACTCCATTTTTTTTATGTTCCTAGGCATGTAAACAAGCCTGGAGTGCCAGCCCAGGTACCTGTAGCTCAATCCTTCTATTCTCAATAGCCTTTTATTTATTTTTTTTCTCCCTCCTCCAACTTTTTCCTGAAATCCTCTGGTTTTGAACCGAGGGGGATGGCAGCTTCAATGACTCATCTCTTTATTCCCAGATTTGCCTGGCTGCTTTTTCCAGCAGCAGCAGCAGCACTTTGATGACTTGTGCTTTGGCGGCGGTGCCGTGTCCGGGCACAGATGTGGCATTGATGGCTCCAAGCGGGGAGGGAGGGAGGGAGGCGGATCCCTTTGCTATTCCGAGCACTTCCTCGGTAGTTACGCTCTGGAGACGGTGACAATAGCTCCCAGCTCCCAACGCTGTATGACCCATTCACTCTGGGGACATATTATCCAGAGGGGAAAGCAGGGGAGCGAGTGGTGTTAAATCAGCTTAACCCAGTCACCAAACTGGTCCCCTTCACCGCTATATTTAGAGGGGGGGGTCGTACACTGCAGGCTGAAATTCCTCTCGGCTAATTTCAAACCACCCAAAAAGTCAAGCACCCCTAGGGCACAATTCCTGCTCTCCAAAAATAAGATGGGATGAATTGCTCTCTCCCTTCTCCCCACCAAGCCCACTGCTCCCAGCACAACCAGTCTGCTGCAGACACCCAAGCTTTCAGACTGATAGTTGAAGGCGAGACAAATCCAGTCTTGCAACAGTCGCTCACGCAATTAGAGGATTAGGAATGACTGGCTAATGAGGAGCTGCAAAAAAAAGGACCCTCAGGGTTATGTGGCTGGAGATCTGGGCACAGAGCAAACATTAGTGAGATTTGGAGAGGGTACAGCAGATGACCNACCTGCTCTGGGTGACCCTGCTCTGGCAGGGGATTGGACTGGATGATCTCCAGAGATCCTTCCAACCCCACAGCATTCTCTGATTCTGTGATTCTATGTGCTTGGGAAAAGGGATGCAGGAAGAACTTTGTTGGGAAATATACAGAACATCAACATCTGGTACGAGCCTGAACCAGATCAACCTGATTTCTTCTTAGGTACAGCTTGGATGGTGTGAGGCAACAACAACAGGGAATGTAGACAGAAAGTATGGAGATCATGACTCAATGGGACACCCAGCCTCTCAGCTGCTCCTCTGCCAACAGAATGGGTTCAAAATTGTCAGGGTTCCTCCTTCTTGTCAGAATAATCCCTTGATTTTGCTGCAGAGCAGCTGCATTTGCCTTTAAAAACTCCTGCTTGCATTAACTTACCCAAATTAACTTCTACATGCTGATTTTAAAGGGACTCGGTCTACTAAAAACAAACAAGAGCTGCAAAGTTAATCCCTTCCTCACATCTTGACTTCTATTTCTGCTCCTGCCGCTCACCAGCAGTCTGCTAGCAGGTGTATCACTTCACAGTGCTTCTGCTTGCCTTCAAATTTCTCATCTATTTGGACAATAAATTTGCAGTGTAATAGCCGTCTTTAGATACAAAGCGGGTCTGGGCTCAACAAGTGCCTCTACCTGCTGCTGCACAATATTACTGCTAATTATCAGCTTGGGCTTCAGCATATGCATGGTCACATGCTGCTGAGATGATTTCAGCTTCTCATTACAACATCCACTTCGGGGTGGTTTTTTGTTTTTGTTTTTTTTTTTTTTTNTTGGGTTTGTGATGGTTTTTTGTTTTTTGTTTTTTTTTTGGGGGGGTGGGGGGCACATATTTTAAATTACTCTGCACTGGAACAAAGCAATCTGTGTGCCTTGAAAAACGATGCCGAGGCACTGGAACTCCTACGGCACCTACAGGGGTGGGATGGTGCAGCTCGGGCTCCAACACCACATAGAACAGAGGTAATTAACACACCGCTGTTGAACAAAGTAGGTGTGAGTCTACCTAATTACACCTACACGCAACACTTTAAACCTGCATCCTGTCCACAGCCCACTGATGACTACACGTTCGTCTGATGGCATCAGCTTAATTACTGCTCTAACTATTCAAGGAGAGGTATGCAGAAAGTTTCCGGCGGGACGGTGCTGTCAAAGTAATTGACTGTGACTCTGGTGATGCCGGGACACACAATCAAATAATCAGCACAACCAAGGAAGCACAGAAAACAAAAAGGTCGCAGGGACAAGCTGGCAGGAAGCACTGAACAGAAACCAGAAGGACTCACCCAAAGACACGCCTGGTGTTACTCAAATTGGCTGCTGCGCTCGGGTGTGTGCACAGGAATATAGAGCCACAAAATGGTTTGGGTTGGAAGGGACCTTAGAGATCATCCAGTCCCAACCCCCTGCCCTGGGCAGGGACACCTCCCACCAGACCAGGTTGCTCCAAGACCCCTCCAACCTGGCCTTGAACCCCTCCAGGGATGGGGCAGCCACAGCTTCTCTGGGCAACCTGGGCCAGGCTCTCACCACCCTCACACCAAACAAGTTCTTCCCCACAGCTCAGCTCCATCTCCCCTCTTTCAGCATCAAACCCTCCCCCCGCTTCATCCCATCACTCCCCTCCCTGATCAAGAGTCCCTCCTAAGCATTCCTGGAGCCCCTTTAGGGACTGGAAGAGGCTCCAAGGTCTTCCTGGAGACTCCTCCAGGCTGAATAACCCTAACTCTCCCAGCCTAGCAAAGAAGTCCCACTGCCGATCACTGTGGGGTGACAATCAATCCAGGCCATCCAGGAGCCAAAGTGGTTCCCAGCTGTCCTGTGCACTCTTTCTCTATTGATCCCAGTGAATAGCAAACCACCATGGGCAGGTTGTCCACCAACCCTTGCAAACCTCAGCTGCTTGCTGGGACAGCCAGTGTCCCCTGAGCAACCCAAGCTGGAGAGCACATCCACGGGAGGGAAAAACCTTCCCAGCTGCACTCACAGCCAATCGATCAAAGACAGCCCAAAAATCATGCAATAGTTCCCATGTCCTGCCATAAAACCCTGAAACCAGTGCAGGAAATCACTGCTGGAATGTGATGGAGTCCCACAACTGCTATAAATCGTGGTTATTCCCCTTAGACACCTCTCTCATCACTAATTGCCAAGTTCCACAAAAACTTATCACAGCAGTTGGACATACAGAGCTGATAAACACGGAATAGCCAAAGTGCATTATGAACATGTAATCTGCAGCTGAACCTAAATTCACTTGTAGCCACATTAATTACAACAAATACGGTGCATATTTGTCATTGTACAAACACTTCTGTTTGTCTCTACTCTGTCTCCATTTGACAGACATCTCCACCACACGCCTCCAGTGTTAAACCAGTAACAGATGGTCAGGCTAAGATGGCTCTATGCCGAAACACAGCATCAGGTTCAGGTTCTGATAGTAGTTACTTTGGATTTATCCTGGATTACTCTAGATTTACAATTTATGTAACTTCTATGAAGTTACACCAGGTGAAGTTCTATCAAAAAACTTCTCTATCAGATGAAGCCATTCCAAATGAGAAAAGTTTTGTCTCAGAGTCCTCACCATCAGTCATAGTCTTTAATGAGTTGTTGCAGTAATTACTATAGGTATTTAATCTTACCCTTGATGACGGTTGCCACCAAGTTCTTGATGAGAAAGTGTGAATCTTTATCATTTTTTCAGGCTTGTTTACTTTTGATATTACTCCAGAAGAGCAATTCCTGTTAATGTATCAAGACACCCTTCTCCACAAATAAGCATGACAATTGTAAAGTGAGAAGAATTCATTCTCATTGCAGAATTAGATCATGATCACCTTTCCTTGGCTGAGAACTGTTACGCTATTTGATGTTCCCCCATCTCCACAAACTTCTATTCCAGATGAAGTCCAACGACCACAGAATCACAGAATGATAAAGCGCTGGAAGGGACCTCTGGAGATCATCTAGTCCAACTGCTTGCCAAAGCAAGTCCTCCTAGAGCACGAACATGTCCAGGAGAGTTTTTAATATCTCCAGAGACAGAGAGTCCACCACCTCTCTGGGCAGCCTCTGCCAGGGCTGTGCCACCCTCAAAGTGAAGAAGTCCCTCTTCATGTTGAGATGGAACTTCTTATGCACAAGTTTGTGCCTATTTCCTCTTGTCCTGACTCCTGCAGCAGAACTATTGCTCTGACAAAGGGGAATGGTAACAACTCTCATCCGCTGTCCTCATGGATGAAGGTGCACGGATGACCTGTGCTGAAAGTAAAGCTGCTCCCACCTACCCCTCTCAATGGCAGACAGCACTTCACATCTAATGTGAACAATTAATGAAGGACAAACCACACATTATGATGTCTGGACTCAGCACTGGTGAGGCCACACCTTGAGGATTGTGCCCAGTTCTGGGCACCTCAACACCAGAGAGATCTGGAGGTGCTGGAGCGAGTGCAGAGGAGGGCAATGGAGCTGGGGAAGGGCCTGGAGAATAAATCTTCTGA